>JARQOC010000003.1:806187975-806219548 GCA_033576535.1 Allobates femoralis | reverse complement strand
TGTGTATATGTGTGTGTCCACCACATCACATGACCCGCTGCGTGTGTGTATAAATGTGTATATATGTGTGTACTGTATATGTGGGTGTGTATATGTGGATCCACTGTGTCATGTGTCCTGCCTTGTGTGTATATATGTGTGTGTATGTATATACATATGTTTCTGTATGTGTGTATATGTGTATGCATCCCGTGACCCTCCACATGTGAATATGTGTATGAATATATGTGGGTATATATATGTGTGTGAGGTGACCTGCAATATCACGTGATCTACCGTGTGTATGAGTATATATGTGTATATTTGTGTGTATATGTCTATGATGTGACCCGCCATGTATGTATATGTGTGTATGCATGTATACATGTGTATATGTGTATGATGTGACCCGCCGCATGTGTATATGTGTATATATGTGTGTGTGTATATGTGTTGTGATAGGGCAACTCGCTTGCGGGCTTCTGGAGAACAACAAGAGGCAGCGTCTTCACAAAGTTATAGTCCAAAACGGTTTATTTACTCCATAAACCGATAACAGAAAAATGCAAAACTAGCAGCCTTTAAGTGCAGGCTAGATCCGGATGCGGTGAACGCAATTAGCTTCACACACATTTTTCCTGAAAGATGTGTGGCTGATGCCGCTATCCGGTAACCGGATTGCTCTGGATGTGTAGTAGATCTACGGCACTGCGCTGCCCATAGATCTACTGTAAATGCATACAGGACCTCGGACAGCAGCACATACTATACGTACATTACGTATAGTATACGCGCAGCTCACAGGGGAGCCGCGGCTTCATTCAAAAAATTATACAGAGCCGACAGGAGCCGGCATACTGTACATGAGTAATTAACACATTACATGCCCCCATGAGTGGGTAGCATGTCTCTAGGGGGGTGGGCACCCACTAGAGACATGATGGCCACTATTATTATTAATATTAAAGCTTTTATTACAGTGTGAACACTTTGCTTATCCCGGCAGCAGCCGGGATAAGCAAAGTATACGGTAACCGCATTGATCAGGATTACACATGCAGTTTCCGCTTTGCAGGGCTTACAACCGCTCCGAAAACTGCAGAGCCGGATGCGGTAACCGGATTGCATGTAATGCAATCCGGTTTTTATAATGGGCTCCTATAGGGAGAGTTTACTGATGCGGTTTTGAGCTTTTTGAAAGCTCAAAACCGGATCAAGATTTAAAAAAAAACAAAACAAAAAAAAACGCAAGTGTGACCCTCGCTTAACTCTCTTAACCTCCTGGCCCTCACTGACACCTGGATCCAGGATTCAGACACTGCTTCCCCTGCTGCTATTGCCTATGGCGGCTTACATTTCTCTCAATCCCTGAGACCTGGGAACAAACATGCTGGTGGAATTAGCTTACTCCTGTCTCCACAATGTACTTTCCAGCCCATCCCTCCAGCCCCATCACTCTCATTTCCCTTGTTTGCGGTTCACACCATTAGGCTATTCCATCCCCTTCCCCACAGAGTAGCGGTGGTATACCGCCCCCCAGGGTCACCCACCCAGCTCCTCGACCATTTATCTGCATGGTTGATACACTTCATGTCCTCAGAATTACCAACCCTCATTCTGGGAGACTTTAACATCCCCATAAACAGCCCTATCTCCCCATCTGCATCCCAGCTCCTATCTCTAACCACGTCACTTGACCTCTCACAGCTCTCAACCTCTGAGACACAGAAGGGTGGTAACACCCTTGACCTGGTCTTTACCCGACTCTGCTCAACCTCCTTCCTAGATAATTCATCTCTTCACCTCTTTGATCACAACATTCTCTCCTTCACACTCACTAACCCTCACCCACCACAGTCCACCCCTACCTATCAAACATCCAGAAATCTACAGGCCATTAACCCTCATGCACTCACAGACTCCCTCATCTCATCACTGTCCCCAATCTCCTCATTCTCCTATCCAGATCTGGCAGTAAATCATTATAATACCACTCTCAGAAGCACCCTGGACTAAGTAGCACCCCTCATCCTCAGAACCTCCAAACATAGAACAAAACAGCCCTCGCTCACATCACAAACTCGATTCCTCCAGCGATGCTCTAGGAGTGATGAACGCCTATGGAGAAAAACTCGCTCACCAGAAGACTTCATCCATTATAAATTCATGCTAAAAACCTACAACTCCGCCCTGCACCTTGCCACACAAACCTACTTCCCCACCCTGATCTCCTCACTATCCAACAATCCAAAAAACTCTTTGACACCTTTCACTCTCTCCTCACTCCTAAAGTGCAGGCCCCCATCATCGACCTCTGTGCTGATGATCTGGCCTCTTATTTTATGGAGAAAATAGACAACGTCTGCCAGGAAATCATCTCCCAGACTCCAAGCGCTGCCACTCCCATTCTTCCCCACAACTTCCCCGGCTCACTCTCCACATTTGACTCAGTTACAGAAGAAGAAGTTGCCAGGCTCCTCTCTTCCTCTCGTCCCACTACATGCACCACTGACCCAATCCCCTCACACCTGCTCCAGTCTCTCCGTCATCACCACTCACCTAACCAAAATCTTCAACCTCTCCCTCTCTTCTGGCATCATCCCTTCCTCCTTTAAACACTCGATCATTACTCCATTTTTAAAGAAAGCTTCTCTCGACCTAACCTGCACAAATAACTACAGACCAGTCTCCGACCTCCTGTTCATCTCTAAACTCCTGCAGCGCCTGGTCTACTCCCGCCTCACCTGTTACCTCTCCGCTCACTCTCTTCTAGATCCATTGCAGTCTGGCTTCCGCCTCCTTCACTCTACATAAACTGCCCTCATCAAAGTGACCAATGACCTACTGACAGAAAAACGTAATGGTGACCACTCTCTGCTTATTCTTCTTGACCTCTCTGCAGCTTTTGACACTGTTGACCACCATCTCCTATTCTCTATGCTGCACTCCATCGGCATCAAGGACAGGGCTCTCTCCTGGTTCTCTTCCTATCTTTCTGACCGCTCTTTCAGTGTATCATTTGCTGGTTCTACTTCCCCCCCCTCTTCCTCTCACTATTGGGGTCCCTCAGGGTTCAGTCCTTGGACATCTTCTCTTCTCTCTCTACACGGCCCTGATTGGACACACCATCAGCAGATTTGGCTTCCAGTATCATCTCCATCCTGACAACACACAATTATACACTTCAGCTCCTAACCTTAGCCCTGCGGTGTTAAAGAACACCAATGACTGTCTAGCTTCTGTTTCCAACATCATGTCTGCTCTCTATTTAAAACTCAACCTTTCCAAAACTGAAATTCTTTTGCTTCCGACTTCCACTAACCTCCCTAAATCTGACATCTCTCTCTCAGTGTGCGGTACCACGATAACGCAGGCTCACTGTCTGGGTGTTATGTTTGACACCGATCTCTCCTTCACCTCCTATATATAATCTCTCCTCTGTTCTTGTCGCTTACACCTGAAGAACATCTCTAGAGACACCCCTTTCTCACCATGGAAACAACTAAAACCCTTACTGTGGCCCTAATCCACTCCTGCCTTGATTATTGCAATTCTCTCTTAATTGGCCTCCCCCTCTCTAAACTTTCCCCTCTACAGTCCATCCTTAATGCAGCAGCTAGGATCACCTATCTGGCCAATCGTTACTCAGATGCTTTCGCTCTGTGCCAGTCATTGCACTGGCTGCCTATACACTGCAGGATAAAGTTCAAACTGCTTGTTCTTACCCACATAGCTCTTCACAATAAAGCACTCCCCTACATCTCTTCCCTCATCTCTGTCTATCACCTCACCTGTTCTCTACGTTCTACAAATGACCTTAGACTAACATCTGCACTAATCCGATCCTCCCACTCCCAGCTCCAAGACTTCTCCCAAGCTGCACCAATTCTCTGGAATGCTCTACCCCAAGAAATCAGTACTATCCACAACGTGCATGGCTTCAGATGCTCTCTAAAAACACGTCTTTTCTTGTGATGAGCGAGTACTAAAATGCTCGGGTGCTCGAAGCTCGGGCCGAGCATCCCGAGATACTCGTGTACTCGGCCCGAGTACCGAGCCCAATGTTATCCTATGGGAGACACGAGTATTTTTATGAAATGACTGCCGGCAGCATGGAAAAACCCTAAAAATGTCACAAAAGTCTCAGAAGAGTGCTGAAATGACATGGCAACACCATGGGGAAGACCCCTGGAAGCATTTCTCACTCAAAAGTCACAGCTGTGAACAATGTTGTCCGAGTTTCACGCCAATTTTACGGAGTCTCCAGAAAACCTTCCAAAATGACACCAAAATTAATATTTAGGGTGGAAATGTTAAGGGCACATACCCAATAGTGAGATACAGCTGGTGTATGTTGCTTTTTGTGATTACATGATAGATTTTACGTGAAAACATTGTGCGGCACTCCGATGACCCTGAGAAGAGACGAACATGAAGCTCTGTCTTGAAATAATATGCCCATTTTGAGGAACTGGGTCTATTGTAGTATCTTCCTTTGCCAGGGCAGTCCAAAATTGGGAGGTTCACCAATGCCCCTGGATACAGACATGCAGCATGGCCTGTAAACAAGAACTGGGTGTATTGTAGTATAGCCCTTTGGCCAGGGCAGCCAAAAATTGTGAGGTTCAACAATGGCCCATGCATTCAGACATGTAGTAGGGCCTGTAACCCTCAAGTGGGTGTATTGTAGTATAGCCCTTTGGTCAGGGCAGTCAAAAATTGGGAGGCTCCTCATTGTCCCTGGATAGAGACGTGCAGGAGGGCCTGTAACCCTCAAGTGGGTGTATTGTAGTATAGCTCTTTGTTCAGGGCAGCCAAAAATTGGGAGGTTCAACAATGACCCATGCATTCAGACATGTAGTAGGGCCTGTAACCCTCAAGTGGGTGTATTGTAGTATAGCCCTTTGGTCAGGGCAGTCAAAAATTGGGAGGCTCCTCATTGTCCCTGGATAGAGACGTGCAGGAGGGCCTGTAACCCTCAAGTGGGTGTATTGTAGTATAGCTCTTTGTTCAGGGCACCCAAAAATTGGGAGGTTCAACAATGACCCATGCATTCAGACATGTAGTAGGGCCTGTAACCCTCAAGTGGGTGTATTGTAGTATTGCCCTTTGTTCAGGGCAGCCAAAAATTGGGAGGCTCCTCATTGTCCCTGGATAGAGACGTGCAGGAGAGCCTGTAACCCTCAACTGGGTGTATTGTAGTATAGCCCTTTGTTCAGGGCAGCCAAAAATTGGGAGGTTCAACAATGACCCATGCATACAGACATGTAGTAGGGCCTGTAACCCTGAAGTGGGTGTATTGTAGTATAGCCCTTTGTTCAGGGCAGCCAAAAGTTGGGAGGCTCCTCATTGTCCCTGGATAGAGACGTGCAGGAGGGCCTGTAACCCTCAACTGGGTGTATTGTAGTATAGCCCTTTGTTCAGGGCAGCCAAAAATTGGGAGGTTCAACAATGACCCATGCATTCAGACATGTAGTAGGGCCTGTAACCCTCAAGTGGGTGTATTCTAGAATAGCCCTTTGGTCAGGGCAGTCAAAAACTGGGAGGCTCCTCATTGTCCCTGGATAGAGACGTGCAGGAGGGCCTGTAACCCTCAAGTGGGTGTATTGTAGTATAGCCCTTTGTTCAGGGCAGCCAAAAATTGGGAAGTTCAACAATGACCCATGCATTCAGACATGTAGTAGGGCCTGTAACCCTCAAGTGGGTGTATTGTAGTATAGCCCTTTGGTCAGGGCAGCCAAAAATTGGGAGGTTCAACAATGACCCATGCATACAGACATGTAGTAGGGCCTGTAACCCTCAAGTGGGTGTATTTTAGCCTAGGCCTTTGGCCAGGGCAGCCAAAAATTGGAAGGTTCAACAATGACCCATGCATACAGACATGTAGTAGGGCCTGTAACCCTCAAGTGGGTGTATTGTAGTATAGCCCTTTGGCCAGGGCAGCCAAAAATTGGGAGGCTCCACATTGTCCCTGGATAGAGACGTGCAGGAGGGCCTCAAAACATTTTTCCCATTGAAAAGGAGCGGGTTTCCTGTCGTTGTAATGCCCATTCTAAAAGAATGGGCGAAAAAATTTACTACTGCGGGTATACCTCAAACAACAGCCTAACTATTGTAACGGTCATCATGGTGTCACATCAGGAGAAGGAGGAGCAGTCCAGCGATTAGCCAAAGTCCTGAAGTGTGTACCCATGGGTGAGTGGAGGTACATGGCAAATTCACATAACAAAATTTTAATTCAGTTGTCATTTTCTGGTGGTGTGGTGAAGTCTGGCCCAATCCAACCCTTGTTCATCTTGATCAGAGTCAGCCTGTCAGCATTTTCAGTTGACAGGCGGGTGCGTTTATCAGTGATGATTCAACCTGCAGCACTGAAAACACGCTCTGATAAAATGCTAGCGGCAGGGCAGGCCAGGACTTCCAAGGCGTATAGAGCCAATTCATGCCACGTGTCCAGCTTGGAGACCCAATAATTGAAAGGCACAGAGGAATCTCGCAGTACAGTTGTTCGATCTGCAAGGTACTCCTTCAGCATCTGCCCAAACTTAGCATTTCTGGTGGCACTACCCCGCACCTCAGGGGCTGTGGTACGTGAGGGGCTGAGAAAACTGTCCCACATCGTAAAGACAGTTCCCCTACCTCTGGTGGATTGGACTTGTGCCCCTCTCGGCCGTACGCCTTGGTTGTCCACCGAATCTTGACCTATGCCGCTAGCGTTTTGTGAGGGGAATGATTTCACTACTTCCGTGACTATGGCCCTGTGGAACTGCTGCATTTTGGCTGACCTCTCCGCCTCAGGAATGAGAGACATAAAGTTCTCCTTGTAGCGTGGGTCTAACAGTGTTCCCAACCAGTACTGATTGTCGGCCAAGATGTTCTGAACGCGAGGCCACTCCTCAGGTGTTATGTGTGGAGTTTGACCCATTTCCCGATGGCTTAGGTGATGCAGGTAGTCCACAACTGCCCTCTTCTGCTCACATATCCTGACCAACATGTGCAGAGTTGAATTCCAACGCGTGGGGACATCACACACCAGTCTGTGGGCCGGAAGACGCAAACGGCGCTGAAAGCCGGCAAGGCCGGCTGAAGCAGCAGGTGACTTGCGAAAATGTGCAGACAGACGCCGAACTTTTACCAGCAGGTCAGACACCTCTGGGTATGACTTCACAAACCTCTGAACCACCAGGTTGAGCACATGGGCCACGCATGGAACATGCCTCAGCTGCCCTCGCCTCAAAGCTGCCACCAGGTTCCGGCCATTGTCACACACGACCTTTCCTGGCTTTAGGTTCAGAGGTGTGAGCCAGTGATCTGCCTGCTGTTTCAGAGCTGTCCACACCTCTTCTGCATTGTGGGGTTTGTCACCTATGCAGACTAGCTTCAGCACAGCCTGTTGCCGCTTTGTAGAGGCAGTGCTGCAGTGCTTCCAGCTTGGGACTGGTGTGGAGGGTACAGTGGATGAGGATGCGCAGGAGGAGGAGGCTGAGGAGCATGACATTCCGGAGCTGTAGAGTGTCGGTGAAACCCTGACAGAGGTAGGGCCTGCTATCCTTGGTGTGGGAAGGACGTGTTCCGTCCCTCGCTCAGACTGGGTCCCAGCCTCCACAATATTAATCCAGTGTGCCGTCAAGGAGATGTAGCGGCCTTGTCCACAAGCACTTGTCCACGTGTCTGTGGTTAGGTGGACTTTGTCTGAAACAGCATTGTTCAGGGCACGTGTGATGCTGTTGGACACGTGGTGATGCAATGCGGGGACGGCACATCTGGAGAAATAGTGGCGGCTGGGGACCGAGTAACGTGGGACAGCAGCCGCCATCAAGTCGCGGAATGCGTCCGTCTCCACCAGCCGGAAAAAGCAACATTTCTAGCGCTATGAGTCGCGAAATGTGATTATTCAGGACTGTGGCATGTGGGGCGTTGGCAGCGTATTTGCGCCTGCGTTCAAATGTTTGCTGAATGGATAATTGAATGCTGCGCTGGGACAAGGACGTGCTTGATGGTGGTGTAATTTGTGCGTGGGCAACTTCAGGTGCAGGGCCGGAGGTTTGTTTGCAGCCAGCATGGACAGGGGATTGGCTCGCACGCACAACAGGCGAAGACGTAGCAGTGACATCAGCAAGCACCGCTCCTCGACTCTGTTGTACTTCCCACAAAGTCGGGTGCTTGGCTGACATGTGCCTGATCATGCTGGTGGTGGTCAGGCTGCTAGTTTTTGTACCCCTGCTGATACTGGCATGGCAGGTGTGGCAAATGGCCTTTTTAGAGTCTTCTGGAGCCAACTTAAAAAACTCCCAGACTCGGGAAGACCGAACATTTGCACAGGCACCTTGAGTCGTTTTGTTGTTCGGGGGAACGGTTGCCTGCCTTCTGCCTGCGGACGCAACCCTGCTTCGTACTGCCTGTTGGGATGCTACGCCTCCCTCCCCCTGTGCACTGCTGTCCTCGCTCTGCATATCCTCCTGCCATGTTGGGTCAGCTACTGGATCATCCACCACGTCGTCTTCCTCTTCCGCACCCTGATCCTCCTCCTGACTTCCTGGCAATTGTGTCTCATCATCGTCCACCCCTTGTTGAGACACTTTGCCAACGTTCCGTTCGTCATAACGTGGCTGCTCAAATATTTGGGCATCTGTACATACCATCTCCTCATCACCCACTTCAAGAGGAGGTGGCGACAGGCCAGGTTCTGCAAATGGATACGTGAACAGCTCTTCCGAGTGTCCTAGTGTGGGATCAGTAATGTCCATGGACGTGTACTCGGCCAGGTGGTAGGAAGGAGGATCAGGTTGGGAAATGTGCGGTGCAGTATCACGGCTACTGACAGTTGACCGTGTGGAAGACAGGGTGTTTGTGGAGGTGCCCATCTGACTTGAAGCATTATCCGCTATCCAAGTAACAACCTGTTGACACTGGTCTTGGTTCAACAGTGGTGTACTGCTGCGGGCCCCAAGAATTTGGGACAGGACGTGCGAGCAAGGAGATGTGGCCCTTGATTGTTGCGAAATTAGTGTTTGCACACGACCTCGGCCTCTGCCTGCACCACCATCATGTCCACTTCCTTGTTCCTTGCCATCGCCCTTGCCAACGCCTTTGCGCATTTTGCCTGTATAGAGCGACAACTGTCTGGTGACAGTAGAGGTCACAGGAGATTAGGATTTTAGTTCCCTAACCTGTATCAAGGTATGACGTACACCAGTCTGGTGACTGTTGAGATCACAAGAGATTAGGATTTTAGTTCCCTAACCTGTATCAAGGTATGACGTACACCAGTCTGGTGACTGTTCAGATCACAAGAGATTAGGATTTTAGTTCCCTAACCTGTATCAAGGTATGACGTACACCAGTCTGCTGACTGTAATGGTTTCAGGAGAGGATTTTAGTCCCTAACCTGTATCAAGGTATGACGTACACCAGTCTGGCGACTGTTGAGATCACAAGTGATTAGGATTTTAGTTCCCTAACCTGTATCACGGTATGACGTACACCAGTCTGGTGACTGTTCAGATCACAAGAGATTAGGATTTTAGTTCCCTAACCTGTATCAAGGTATGACGTACACCAGTCTGGTGACTGTAATGGTTTCAGGAGAGGATTTTAGTCCCTAACCTGTATCAAGGTATGACATACACCAGTCTGGTGACTGTTGAGATCACAAGAGATTAGGATTTTAGTTCCCTAACCTGTATCAAGGTATGACGTACACCAGTCTGGTGACTGTAATGGTTTCAGGAGAGGATTTTAGTCCCTAACCTGTATCAAGGTATGACGTACACCAGTCTGGTGACTGTAATGGTTTCAGGAGAGGATTTTAGTCCCTAACCTGTATCAAGGTATGACGTACACCAGTCTGGTGACTGTAATGGTTTCAGGAGAGGATTTTAGTCCCTAACCTGTATCAAGGTATGACGTACACCAGTCTGGTGACTGTTGAGATCACAAGAGATTAGGATTTTAGTTCCCTAACCTGTATCAAGGTATGACGTACACCAGTCTGGTGACTGTAATGGTTTCAGGAGAGGATTTTAGTCCCTATCCTGTATCAAGGTATGACGTACACCAGTCTGGTGACTGTTGAGATCACAAGAGATTAGGATTTTAGTTCCCTAACCTGTATCAAGGTATGACGTACACCAGTCTGGTGACTGTTGAGATCACAAGAGATTGGGATTTTAGTTCCCTAACGTGTATCAAGGTATGACGTACACCAGTTTGGTGACTGTAATGGTTTCAGGAGAGGATTTTAGTCCCTAACCTGTATCAAGGTATGACATACACCAGTCTGGTGACTGTAATGGTTTCAGGAGAGGATTTTAGTCCCTAACCTGTATCAAGGTATGACGTACACCAGACTGGTGACTGTAATGGTTTCAGGAGAGGATTTTAGTCCCTAACCTGTATCAAGGTATGACGTACACCAGTCTGGTGACTGTAATGGTTTCAGGAGAGGATTTTAGTCCCTAACCTGTATCAAGGTATGACGTACACCAGTCTGGTGACTGTAATGGTTTCAGGAGAGGATTTTAGTCCCTAACCTGTATCAAGGTATGACGTACACCAGTCTGGTGACTGTTGAGATCACAAGAGATTAGGATTTTAGTTCCCTAACCTGTATCAAGGTATGACGTACACCAGTCTGGTGACTGTAATGGTTTCAGGAGAGGATTTTAGTCCCTATCCTGTATCAAGGTATGACGTACACCAGTCTGGTGACTGTTGAGATCACAAGAGATTAGGATTTTAGTTCCCTAACCTGTATCAAGGTATGACGTACACCAGTCTGGTGACTGTTGAGATCACAAGAGATTGGGATTTTAGTTCCCTAACCTGTATCAAGGTATGACGTACACCAGTCTGGTGACTGTAATGGTTTCAGGAGAGGATTTTAGTCCCTAACCTGTATCAAGGTATGACATACACCAGTCTGGTGACTGTAATGGTTTCAGGAGAGGATTTTAGTCCCTAACCTGTATCAAGGTATGACGTACACCAGTCTGGTGACTGTAATGGTTTCAGGAGAGGATTTTAGTCCCTAACCTGTATCAAGGTATGACGTACACCAGTCTGGTGACTGTTGAGATCACAAGAGATTAGGATTTTAGTTCCCTAACCTGTATCAAGGTATGACGTACACCAGTCTGGTGACTGTAATGGTTTCAGGAGAGGATTTTAGTTCCTAACCTGTATCAAGGTATGACGTACACCAGTCTGGTGACTGTAATGGTTTCAGGAGAGGATTGTAGTCCCTAACCTGTATCAAGGTATGACGTACAACAGTCTAGTGACTGTAATGGTGTCAGGAGAGGATTTTAGTCCCTAACCTGTATTAAGGTAGTACGTACACAAGTCTGGTGACTGTAATGGTGTCAGGAGAGGATTTTAGTCCCTAACCTGTATTAAGGTAGTAAGTTCAAGAGTGTGGTGACTCTAATGGTCACAGAAAAGCTTGGATTCCGATCTGTATCACCCTGCCTATATCCTCCTAGATTAGTCCTGAGAAGGACTATTCTGGTCACTGGAAAGCTTGGACTCCGATCTGGATCACCCTGCCTATATCCTCCTAGATTAGTCCTGAGAAGGACTGTTGTGGTCAGCAGCAGTTTGCAGCCCTGCTCCGGATCTACCTGTAAGGGCCGCAAATCTGTCCCTAAGCAGCAGCAGACACTCTCCCTACACTCACTGTCTGGATGGCTGTGTGCCGAGCACAGCGCGCCGGGAGTTATAAAGGCTTGGTCACGCTGTGCAGGGCGGCCAATCACTGCTATGCCACAACTAACAGGGCTGTGGCATTGCAGTGGTCTGCCAGCCAATCCCTGCACGTGGGCTGGCTCTCAAAAGAGCGCCAACATGCAGAGATGACGACCACGAGCACAGCACGAGTATCGCGAGATTACTCGGTGCTCGCAGAATAGCCCGAGTACAGTGATACTCGTGCGAGTAACCGAGTAGTGGCGAGCATGCTCGCTCATCATTAGTCTTTTCAAGGCGGCCTATCATGCTCCCTAACAAAATTCCTTTGTACTGTACATAACCCATTCACTATCTCTCTCGACATAACTCTTCTTCAAACTCCACCAAACCCAAAAGCTCTACACAGATTGTCTGGTGACCATTCATGTAACTTTATTTCTATCCCCCATTTCCTCAAGATGCCTGGACCATCACTGTAATAAGCCCCTGTACTTTGTGTAACCCCTATCTCGTTGTAGATTGTAAGCTCTTGAGCAGGGTCACCCTTATTTTTTGTTTTATCTATTGTATTGTATTTTTTACATTGATTTTATGCTTATTTTATTGTTTCCTATTATTGTACTGTATTCTTTCTCTACTGGAATTACTATATTATATTGTGTATTTTCTTACTGCATTATAATGTGTATTTTCATCTATTACCCACTGTATTGTAAAGCTCTGAGGAATATGTGGGTGCTATATAAAGATTTTTTATTATTATTTTTATTACTATTATTATTATTATTATTATAGGTTACTTTACACATTTAGATTCTATCTGTGTTTGCTAAAAAGTTGGTAAGTAGATAAAGCGACCCAAACAAACCTGACCGCAAATGTGTTCATAACATCACATAGGATATTAACTGTAACAATAATAGAAACTTTACATTTTTTGCCTTTTGAAACCTCATTCCTTTGTCCCAAAATATTGTAGAGCTGCTCCTACCTGGTGTAAAGAAAAAGTCAACTATGTGCTGCACTAGAGAACTTGATCACCATCTAGTGGAAAATGTTTGAATTGCAGTTTGAAGCTTTTCACATTGTAAGTAGGGATGAGCGAGTCGTGGAATACTCGGTTTCGGGAGATTCGTAACGAGTAGTATTTAATACTCGTCTGAATAGTGAGTCCAATGTTAGTCAATTAGCGCCCACACACATCCGGCCATAATACAAGCCTTTCTGGGACAGGGCAGGAGGGTGGAATTTTTTAACTTTTCACAGCACAAAACACCTTGCTGTGCCCCCCAGAGAGAACCAAACATTCAGCCTGCCGAGTCCCATTGTGTACTAAGGCAGGCTTCACACTGCGGCGTGATCCGGTCCGGGGCTGTCCAGGATGACCCAGACAACTGCGGACCGGATGAGCACACAGGACTGGGGGGCTAATATGCCCTCCGGTCCGTTGTGCAGCACACACAGCTGCAGCCGCTGACAGCTCAGGACCGCGGCGCCTGCCGTCCTGACTTATCAGCAGCGGGAACTGCGTGTGCTGCACACCGGACAGGAGGGCATATTAGCCCCCTAGCCCCCCAGTCCTGTCTGCTCATCCGGTCCGGTCAGATGTTTTCATCTGAGTTTTTTTAAAAAAAACTCTTCGTTTTTATTTTTTTCTCAGACAAAAGACTTTGTATTCCATCTGACACCTTCATTTGCACATGTTGGCTGTAGCAGTGTGCTGCTGTAGTTTTTCTATACTATGTAATTCAGTGTTACAGCTTTGCACTGTGTTTTAATCCTCTACACCAGGAGCTGGAAACCATTTGTCTGACTTCCTTCGGGGGTCGTACAAAATTATCAACTTGAAAATTACCCGCTATATTTGGTTAAACATACTGTGGAGCCCCAAGGGACGTGGGGTACTCGGTACCGGACCGATCTGCTGCTGGGGATGTCACTGGTGGCCTGGTCCGGACCGTGTCCCTGGCTCAGCACAATAAAAGGGGAATATTTACAAGGGATTATGTCACGGGTGACGCCACCCACTTGGTGCGGCCAGCGATGGGGCCGCCGCTGCTGCAGAACCTCCGGGGGTGATGGAATGGCAGCGGGGATGGTATAGTTCTAGTGGGGAGAACTGTATCCCCCGGGGCAGTAAGGAGTTAAAGTCTAATTGGTGTAGTGGAGCACACTTACTTTGCAGCTGCAGGGATCTCTCCTCAGCGTTGGTGCTGACAGGCTGTAGCTCTGCAGGTTGAGGTTCTCCTGATGCAGCCTGTATGGGAGAAAGGGTCTGCAGATAGAGTCTGACAAGGAATTCAGGGTTTCCAAAGCTTTACTTAAGTTGTTCTTCTTCAAGCAAGTTACAGGTTATTCACAGTTCAAGTATACAGTTGTTTTCTACTCCCATTCCGGGTTCCCTTCTTTCCTGCAGCCAGGCTCCTCTCTCCTTGTGACCCCTCACACAGTCTTTAAGTGTGCCTTTCCGGGCTATTACTCTCTCTCTCCGTCTTACACGGGTGTATGCGGACGCTGAACAGTATAGCGGTGACTCGGGCTTCTGTGAGTCCTAGTGTGTCACTGAGCTGCCTGTTCTTTGGGTTAGGAACTTCAGCTTGAAACTAAAGCTCCCCGTCAGTGAATCTGGGGATACCGGGTGAATCGTCGGTCCCCTTCAGAGCTGACACTCTGCTCTAGCCCAGCCTGCAATAGTCCACAGCATTAAACTACCAGGCTCCTTCCTCTGCGTTCCTTCCAGTATATATGAGGGCTACCCCGCCTGCAGTTGGTTGCTTGAGCTGTAATTCTAGGGCCCCGGGTTACACCGTCCCTCTCGGCTCTCTCACACTCCTGGTGGTTTCAGCATCTCGGACGGGCTTTCCCCCCCATCTGGCTCACACTGGCTCAGTACGGGTCTGCGCTCCTCAGCTTAGGCTCTTCCAGGACGTATGGCTCTCTCCTGCTCAGCTTCAGCTCAACCTGCTGTTCTGTAGCCTTCCTATCTCAGCTTACTCTGCTGCTCTTGGTCTTTGCTTCTCAGCTACTTCAGCCTACTAACTTCCTTCACTCCTCCCTCTCTCTATATACTGTCAGTCACCTGACCTTCTGGTGTGCCCAACCCACTCCTCATCCACCACTCCTCTGGTCTCATATAGTGTCTGACCTCAGAGCTGGATGTGAACCCTCTCTATGCGTGGGGATGTGGGCTGTGAGGGTGTAGTGTTTACTAAGTCCTAACTGCCTGGCTGCAGTACCCTTTGTGGCCACCTGTACGCAGGGGCGCCAAATTCTCCCGGAGTTAAACAGCGCGTCCGCGCGCGACTAGACATTGGTTACCCTGAAAACATTTTTATATTATACAACATTAAACATTACGGATTCTTGTTTTCTTCCCTTCCGGGAGGCACGATTCTTGGAACGTTGCATTAACTATAAACATAAGTGCATGGGTATATACTCGTCATTACCCTCTTTTCTTTAAAATACACATTATAAACATTACTTCGTATAAAAGTATAAAATCTCTCTTCTTTTCAAAAAGTGCTAAAACTTTCAAAAATTCTCAGAAAGTGCAAAAGTCTCAAAAAGCAGCTTCAAAGTTCAAAATGCAGAGTTCGTGCATTACTTCGCATTTGCATCTGGTCTTAAAACCAAAGGGGAGCACACAAGTGTGCTTAACTATTTACAAGAAAGTTAGTATCAAGTCATTGTTCATGATATTAAATGTTCAGGTAAAACACATAAGACAGACAGGGGAATGCTAACATTCACTCAGGTAAGGTTGGGGGTGCAATAAGGAACAATGTACATTCACACTTACAGTATCTTCATCTGTACTTCTTTAAGGACCCGTGTTCACTCCTTCTTTCCTTCCAGCTTGACCTTCCACGGAAGTGTTGGCGGTCCTCTCTTTCTGGGGAACATCTCAAGTCCTTGCAGGGCGTCGATCAGCAGGTAACTCTCTGGAGTCTGCGTTGCAACATCTGCTGTTTTCTTTACTGTAACAGTCTCAGCAGCAGGTACTGAATCTGTAGTAGGACCCGGGTTCATGATTGGGTCCGGTGGCATTTCAGGGTTAGTTTCCTCTAATGCAGGCATGTCGTCATAACTGGCATCTAAACATAGTCTGTGCACTCTTATGCCATACGGGCCTCTTGCTCCCTGAACAATCACATAGGAGACCCACTCTCCAACTTGCACTTCCCTGTCCGGGTGCTTCTCTGGCAAGTGCTGTTCAACATCTCGGCGGTTGATAAATATGTCACAGTCTATTCCTTCCTCGCGGGCAAAGGCGTATCCCTCCTCAGGCTTAACTTTGACGATCCTGCCCTCATGCCTCTGGGATCCGGCAACACTCTTGTCTCGCCTCGCAACTGTTTTCAAGTACTGGGTCAGGGCGACTAATTCTCGCTTTTGCTCTTGCCTTTTCTCTTCCTCCTGTTCCCATTTCTTACCACATCTTCTCAGGTACTCATTCCTGGTGACTACCTCTACGGGGCCTACTTCGCCTGCAGGGTCTCCCAGAAAGCCCATCATATCATCGCAGTCTTTGTCCCGTTCCCACCAGCAACGGAGTTGCTCTCCCTTTACCTCTGTCGTCTCAGGCGCTGGTATCAAGGGCTGCGGCAACGCCCAGTTTCCCTCCGGTAGGGCTCCTAAGGGATCTGCGTTTCTCTTGGCAACTTGCGGTGCAGTACGTGGCACAGATAGATCCACCAGCGTTGCTGTACGGCATCCACCCTCGCTCTGCATGCGGTCACGGGTGTTGGCAACCCAGCCGGGTTGTATAGTTACCGACTCGTAGCCTCGCTGATGCTGTTCGATGTTAAGCTGGATCCGGGTATGCTGTTCGTGGATCCGGGTTATCTGCTGGGGCAGCAGCCGCAATATACCCCTCCGGGTATCCAGGACGTGGGGACATTCTTCTCCTCCTTCAGCCATCTCCGCACGGTCACACGGGGTCTCTCCTCGGCCGGGTTCCTCCACTAAATCTTTCTGTGGGCCCTCCGGGATCACGCGTGGTCTTCCGGGTGGAGCGCTGGTTGCTGCGTCCTCCGCTTCCGTCCTCGTGTCTCTGAATGGCGACTGCTTCTCTTCCGGTTGCCTGCTCCGCCCCCTCCGGATGACGATTTCCTTCTCATTTCGCGCCAGCTTTTTGGTAGGAGGGTCTAGGGGCGGCGGCTCTTCTTTCAGAGTGACAGCTGGCTCTCCCGGAGTTAAGGAGAGCCAGGGCGGGACCTTCTTTTCGCGCCTTGGACCGGACCGGCCCACGATGGGAGTCTTAGGAACGCCCCCTCTGCACATGGCGCTAGTCCCTGGTGGCCGCCATTGGGGTCAGATTTTGGCGGGAAAAGTCCAGAAACAGTTCTTTTGGCGCACAAGGTCCAATTCTTTTGGACCGGGTAGATCCTGTTCGTGACGCCAGGTTGTGGAGCCCCAAGGGACGTGGGGTACTCGGTACCGGACCGATCTGCTGCTGGGGATGTCACTGGTGGCCTGGTCCGGACCGTGTCCCTGGCTCAGCACAATAAAAGGGGAATATTTACAAGGGATTATGTCACGGGTGACGCCACCCACTTGGTGCGGCCAGCGATGGGGCCGCCGCTGCTGCAGAACCTCCGGGGGTGATGGAATGGCAGCTGGGATGGTATAGTTCTAGTGGGGAGAACTGTATCCCCCGGGGCAGTAAGGAGTTAAAGTCTAATTGGTGTAGTGGAGCACACTTACTTTGCAGCTGCAGGGATCTCTCCTCAGCGTTGGTGCTGACAGGCTGTAGCTCTGCAGGTTGAGGTTCTCCTGATGCAGCCTGTATGGGAGAAAGGGTCTGCAGATAGAGTCTGACAAGGAATTCAGGGTTTCCAAAGCTTTACTTAAGTTGTTCTTCTTCAAGCAAGTTACAGGTTATTCACAGTTCAAGTATACAGTTGTTTTCTACTCCCTTTCCGGGTTCCCTTCTTTCCTGCAGCCAGGCTCCTCTCTCCTTGTGACCCCTCACACAGTCTTTAAGTGTGCCTTTCCGGGCTATTACTCTCTCTCTCCGTCTTACACGGGTGTATGCGGACGCTGAACAGTATAGCGGTGACTCGGGCTTCTGTGAGTCCTAGTGTGTCACTGAGCTGCCTATTCTTTGGGTTAGGAACTTCAGCTTGAAACTAAAGCTCCCAGTCAGTGAATCTGGGGATACCGGGTGAATCGTCGGTCCCCTTCAGAGCTGACACTCTGCTCTAGCCCAGCCTGCAATAGTCCACAGCATTAAACTACCAGGCTCCTTCCTCTGCGTTCCTTCCAGTATATATGAGGGCTACCCCGCCTGCAGTTGGTTGCTTGAGCTGTAATTCTAGGGCCCCGGGTTACACCGTCCCTCTCGGCTCTCTCACACTCCTGGTGGTTTCAGCATCTCGGACGGGCTTTCCCCCCCATCTGGCTCACACTGGCTCAGTACGGGTCTGCGCTCCTCAGCTTAGGCTCTTCCAGGACGTATGGCTCTCTCCTGCTCAGCTTCAGCTCAACCTCCTGCTGTTCTGTAGCCTTCCTATCTCAGCTTACTCTGCTGCTCTTGGTCTTTGCTTCTCAGCTACTTCAGCCTACTAACTTCCTTCACTCCTCCCCCTCTCTATATACTGTCAGTCACCTGACCTTCTGGTGTGCCCAACCCACTCCTCATCCACCACTCCTCTGGTCTCATATAGTGTCTGACCTCAGAGCTGGATGTGAACCCTCTCTATGCGTGGGGATGTGGGCTGTGAGGGTGTAGTGTTTACTAAGTCCTAACTGCCTGGCTGCAGTACCCTTTGTGGCCACCTGTACGCAGGGGCGCCACAATACCACTCACCCCTACTCTAGTGGCTGGAACTGCTTCTCTTTGGCGCAGGTGATATCGGTCATGTTGCTTCTCAACTGCTTTTCCAGGTTTGCTAGAGCCCTAGACATCACAGGAAAGGCTGGGGGCATATACCTGACTGGAGAGGCCGAGGCTGGGGCATAGAGATCACTGAGGAGCTGGATTTAAAAGGCAGACAGTTGGCAAAATGCGTCTGTCAGCCTGAGCACTGCGGTCCCCAGGAATCTGTCTGGGGCATGAAAAATGTCATCGAGGGTCATACGGCCCTGGGGCCTGAGGTTCCCCACCCCTGCTCTAGGAAGTGCTGTCTGTTTTTTTTTACGATAGATAGAGATAGATAGATAGATAGATAGATAGATAGATAGATAGATAGATAGATAGATAAAAACAGAAAAACGAAAAAGCACAGTAGCACACAGTCGGGTGCAAGGCCCTCCTACCACTTCACTGGTACTTATTTAGATGAAAAAATGAAGGGCAGCACTTCCTTTAGTGTATCCATGTGGGTTTATTTGTCCTAGGACTGCGACGTTTCGGCACACAGCCTTCCTCAAGCAGTGCTTGAGGAAGGCTGTGTGCCGAAACATCGCAGTCCTAGGACAAATAAACCCACATGGATACACTAAAGGAAGTGCTGCCCTTCATTTTTTCATATAGATAGATAGATAGATAGATAGATAGATAGATAGATAGATACCAGAAAAAAAAATCTCTTTGCAGCACACAGCTACTACCAATATTGTACACATGCTACCAAGCATTAAATGAGGAAAAATTTTAAAAACTTAACTTTTTTTTCAAAAAACTCATAATGCTTAATTTTTTATTTTCTGGGGGTCTTGGTACACACATTGGCCAATGTCTGCTTGTTCATCAACCACGACACGGTGCCCCCAGGTCTGATGAGTCCTATGCTGACATCCCTGTCCTCCTTGTCCTCCCTATCCCACTTCTAAGTGGGTGGACACCATCTCAACCTAAGTGTAGCCATGGAGCCAGCAACTCCACATCTTATACAGACCCAGCGTCACTGCTAGCACCAGTTCACATTATGTCTTTGAGTGCTGTGCAGTTTTTTTTCTGTTTGATAGATAGATAGATAGATAGATAGATAGATAGATAGATAGATAGATAGATAGATAGATAGATAGATAGATAGAAAATACAGAAAAATAGGGACAGCACCCCAAAAAAAATATATAGGGTGGGCCATTTATATGGATACAATCATCACAGTAGGAACGGGGCACCAGCACCATTGGCTTTGAGAGGAGGACAAACTGTGGAGCGATTGGTTCCACACACGGTGGTGCCAGTCACATAGGCAACATGCAATATAATCTTGATAAGAAGGAGACGGCACTCACCGGTGTGTTGCTGTGCTTTATTATCGGTTCGCCATTCAGATGGTGCAGGGAGGGGGATTAGGCTGAGTTGACGACACCATTTCGCGCAACGTGCGCTTCCATGGGTCACCCGTGGAAGCGCACATTGCGCAAAATGGTGCCGTCATCACCTCAGCCTAATCCCTCTCTCTGCACCATGTGAATGGCGAACCGATAATAAAGCACAGCAACACACCGGTGAGTGCCGTCTCCTTCTTATCAAGATTATATTTATATGGATACACCTACATAAAATAGGAATGGTTGGTGATATCAACTTCCTGTTTGTGGCACATTAGTATATGGGAGGGGGAAAACTTTTCAAGATGGGTGACCACCCATCTCCCATGCTACAGTTAGCAAACTGCTTGCCAAATTTCGTGAAGCCAAAATGTGGACGCAAGAAAACTGTCACTGATAAAGAAACATCAGTGGCGTCCTAGCTTCATTCAGCAAGAGTCCACAGTGTAGCACTCGCTGCATGTCACTGGAGAGTGGCATCAGTCCAACATCTCTTCGCTAGATATTAGCTACCTACTCAAAAATGGTACCCTTACAAAATCCAGCTGCTGCTGCAGCATCTCAACAAGGATGACCCAGATCGGCGCACTGAATTTGCAGAATGTGCAAAACAAAAATTGGAACAAGACCCTCAGTTTACACAGAATATTATGTTCAGTGATGAGGCAAATTTTTTTGTGAATGGTGAAGTTAACAAACAAAACCATCGTTATTGGTCTGATACTAACCCACAGTGGATAGATCCCTCCAAGACTGTTGGGACACAAAAATTGTTGGTATGGTGTGGTATATGGGGTACAAAGGTAGTGGGGCCATTCTTCATCAAAGAATATTCAATGCCACTGGATATCTGAAATTGCTACATGATGATGTGTTGCCCTCTTTATGCACTGAAGATGGCACATTCCCTGAGTTTTTTCAACAAGATGATGCACCACCATATCATGGGTGTCAGGTCCGAGCATTCCTACATGAACAGTTTCCTGCAAAGTGGTTTGATCATCGTCGGCCAGTGGAATGGACACCATGCTCTCCCAATCTGACCCCCTTAAACGTTTATCTTTTGCATCATCTGAGCGCAATTGTCTATGCTGTGAAGATACAAGATGTGCAGCATCTGACACAAGGGATACTGGAAGCCTGTGCTAGCATTTCTTCTGCAGTATTGCTAGCAGTGAGTCAAGAGTGGGAGAAGAAGGTTGCATAAACAATCCAACACAATAGACAGCACTTTGAACACATTTTAAAAGTGGTCATAAACTTGTAAATAATTCATGAAAGAATGAAATGACTTCAGATGAGCGATGTTCGATTTGAAATGTTTCAAATTTGAGCTGTTTTGGACGGTGTTCGAGTCATTCGACGAATGCAAACAATTAGCTTCAAATTCGGCAGTTCGAGGTTATGTTCGATAATGCTTCGATCACCAAAAGGACCCTATAAAGTGGTCAGGGGGCAGAGGAAAAGGCTGAAATGGGGGCATGATTGTTTAAAAGCCAGCAGTAAAAAGCCGCAGGCTTTTAAACAATAATTGAGCCCGGTCCTTTGCCCCCTGCAGCCTCCCATACCCATCCTCCGCTCCTCCCGCTGCCTCCCATCCCGATCCTGAGTGAGGACGGGGCGGGAGCGCAGAGCCAGGGAGCGAAGGAGCAGTGCGGGGAAGCCGGCGGCGGTAAGAAGACTGCCCCCCTGGCTTTCCTGCTGTATTCTGCGCTCCCCGCTCCCTGATGCCCCCTCATCGCCCCCCGCCGCCTCCCCAACTGATCCAAAGTTAGGATCAGGCGGGGGAGCAGCTCCAGAGAGCGGGGAGGGAGCATCATGAAGCTGGATCGCAGAACACAGCAGGAAATCCAGCGGTGTCTTCACCGCTGCCTTTCCCGCTGGTTATTTCAAATGATCAGCTGATGCAGATCAGCTGTTCATTTGAAGGAGCCGCGGTGCTGTCTAGGAAAGTTTATGTGAGTTCATGCAGCATGAACTCACATGAACTTTCCCAGGGCTGCACAGCTCAGCTACATCTCTAGTAGAGGTTCTCTACCAGAGATGTAGCTGAGCTAAAGAAGAAAACCTGATTGGGCTACATCGGACAGAAGAAGATTATTAATAAAGATAGTCTCTAAGTGTATTTTTTGTTTTATTTCTAATAAAATATTTTTTCTGTGTGTTGTGTTTTTTTTTTACAAAGGTCACTAGAAATTCATGGCGGTCATGTCTAATATTGGCGTGACCCCATGAATTTCGGTCTTAGGGCCAGCTGATAATACAAAGTTGGCCCTAACCCCTTTATTACCCAGTGAGCCACCGCACCAGGACCCTGGATGAGCTGGATACAGCGCCAGAGGATGGCACTTCAATAATCGCGCCATCTTCTAGGGTGGCTGCGGGCTGCAATTCGCAGTGGGGGGGTGCCCAGAAAGCTTGGGCCTTCCTGTGCTGCGGATTCCAGCCCGTACCTGCCTGAAGTACCGGGCAGGACAAAAAATACGGCGAAGCCCACGTCAAAATTTTTGGGAAAAAAATCATAAAAAAAATTAAAAATTACATTTAGGGACTGCATCTTTATTAACCCCTCGAGGCCATAGCACAGCGGAATTGTAAGGTTAACTCAGGTCAATGCCGCTGTGCTACGGCCTCGAGGGGTCAACAAAGATGCAGTCCCTAAATTTAATTTTTTAAATGAATTTTTCCAAAAAACGACAGTGAACACACATCAAATTCGATGAATCGAATTCGAACACCGGGTGGTGGCTCATCTCTAAAACTTACGTTAAAACCAAGCACACCGTTGTTTTTCTTATGGAATTCTCAATGTGTGTGATGTGTCACATGACCCTCTTCCCATTGAAAAAAATAAAGTTGGATCAAAAATGGCCGACTTCAAAATGGCCACCACAGTCACAACCAATCTGAAAAAGCTTTCCCCCTCCCATATACTAATGTGCCACAAACAAGAAGTTGATATCACCAACCATTACCATTTTATTTAGGTGTATCCATATAAATGGCCCACCCTGTTCACAAAAATGATGAAAAAAGTGATGACATACATTGCATAAAAAAAAGAAGTTTGCACTCCTATTCTTGACTGAATAAAATATAGATTTTAACCTCCCATGGTGCAGCAGCGTTGTGGCAGTCTTTCTTAAGCAGAATATGTGAATCAAAGTGGTACATACATTATATATATATACAGCTTCGGAAAAAATTAAGAGACTACTGCAAAATTTTCAGTTTCTCTGATTTTTCTCCTTATTTACTATATAATTGTCTAAGGCGTCTGTCTGAAGCCAAAATTGCGCGCCAGACAGAGGCCGCTCATTGGTGGCCCCCAGAGGCCAATCGCGCCAATCTGCAGTCCAGTGATAGCGGGATACACGGGTCCGGCCGACAGTGGCCACAGCACGCGCGAGCCAGCCAGGAAGTGACCGGCGTCAGCCGCGGCTACCAGCGGCACAGAGGTCCGCGGCGACGCACAGTGCTTGTTTTGCGACGGTATGGCGTACCGGAAAATGTGAGCTGGGGGAGGCTGGTGGAGGCTGCAGGAGGGAGCAGGAGATCTCCTGCTCCTGCTCATATAATATGCATAGCCACTCTCCATCACCGTGGTGCTGAAACCGCACCGCAGTGATGGGCTGGGGGAGCGGCGCATATTATATGGATCTTGTGCCCCCCCCTGTGATGGCACATGCCCCCCTATGTTAGATATGGCCCCCATACTGCTGCCATAGTAAAATAATAATCTCTATAATTACCTCCTGGCTCCTCCAGCACTGATCTCTGGGTGTCTCTCCGGTTTCCCGGCTGCTGCTGTGATCACACGCAGAGATGATGTCACTGTCTCTGCTGTGCCGATCACATGACCGCACAGAACCAGGAAGTGGAGTAGCTCTGCTGCATCATCTCTGCCCGATCACAGCTGCACGGAGGAAGACCGGGAGATCAGCGCTGGAGGAGGAGGTAAGTATAGAGTTTATTATTTTCTTATGGCAGCAGGATGGGGCCATATCTAACTCAGGGGGCATGTGCCACACATAGGGGACGTGTGCTATGCATAGGGAACGTGTGTCATGCATAGGGGATGTGTGCCATGCATAATGGACGTGTGCCATGCATAATGGACGTGTGCCATGCATAATGGACGTGTGCCATGCATAATGGACGTGTGCCATGCATAATGGACGTGTGCCATGCATAGGGGACGTGTGCCATGCATAGGAGACGTGTGCCATGCATAAGGGACGTGTGCCATGCATATTGGACGTGTGCCATGCATAATGGACGTGTGCCATGCATAATGGATGTGTGCCATACATAGGGGACGTGTGCCATGCATAGGGGACGTGTGCCATGCATAGGCAGGGCCGCACTGTCCAATGGTCAATATGAGCCTTTAGGCTCAGGCAGCATGGAGTCACTGACAAAATTCTAGAGTCCATAGTATTACGTCTATCATCAGCCGCATAGTCTCACTATAAGTCCATATAACCAAATAAAGACAAACGGCAATCTCTACAACATGCTTAGTATATAAATGTCCAAAGGGACAGGGATACAGCACAGTATGTTGTAACCATTATTGACCCACACAAAGTGCAAAAAGTGCTCAGTTAGAGAGTATCCATACCGCACCACACTGCCCAGCACCTCAACGTTTCGCTCACCGCTTCGTCAGGAGGCCGTTGAGGTGCTGGGCAGTGTGGTGCGGTATGGATACTCTCTAACTGAGCACTTTTTGCACTTTCTGTGGGTCAATAATGGTTACAACATACTGTGCTGTATCCCTGTCCCTTTGGACAACCTTAGGGTGTCAGTAGGTGTAGTGGAGATTGGATGTTAATCCCCCTGTGCAGACTAGGTGAAGATGGTATCTACAATGGTATTTTGCCTGTATTCTGTAAATGTATACCTGCATACACACTGTCTGGGGTGTTTTTATGGGAAGGGTTTTTATTGAGTGTGATGTTTTCCAGTAATAAATAAAAGTAATTGCATTTATATACTAAGCATGTTGTAGAGATTGCCGTTTGTCTTTATTTGGTTATATCAGGCAGCATGGAGGTAGGGGGAGCCGTAGAGCAGAAGGGGGCGGCGCCTGTAGCATGCAGCCGGCTCCCTGTGTGACGTGCGCCGGCTGCATAAGGTAAAATCACCAGCGGCGGCTACCGACAGCACCCCCCTTCCCGCTCCTCACCCGTGGCAGCCGACAGCAACCCCACCCCCCCGTTCCTCACCTACGCTCAGACGGCAGAGAGCCTTACTGCACCCCTGTGCATAGGGGAAATTAATCTGAAATGCGTACCGGCAAATATGTTTTTTACAAAAAAAGCACTGGCGACGCCTCAGCAACGCGGGTTTGCCGTCACAGAGACGACAGCGCTACACTCACATAGCGGGCGGGAAAGCCAACTTCACTGTCGGCTTTCCCGTCCCGCTAATTGAAATGAACAGCGTTGTGAAAACGACGCACCAGCGATCCCGGCTAGGTCGTATCGTTATCGGTATCTCTGGTGCGTCGTTATGTGTGACGGGGGCTCTATACTTACAGGACCTTTGATGATGTCACAATTATGGCCGGAGCAAAATCACATGGCTGTGACATCATCAGAGGTCCTTAAGCTAAATGCACACAGCACCAGGAGCCAGGTACTGCATACCACTTACAACCACACACCCTGCCCTGCACTCTCGTCACACTCTGCCCTGCACTCACGTCACACTCTGCCCTGCACTCACGTCACACTCTGCCCTGCACTCACGTCACACTTAGCCCTACACTCACATCACACTCATCTTGCACTCACCTCACACTTAGCCCTGCACTCACCTTGCACTCACGTCACACTGTCTCTAACACAAAATCCGCGTCGCTGATTGTTCACGGCTGGCTGGGCGCAACGAATCAGCGACGCAGGATTTTCGTTACAGCGAAACAGGCACAGTCCGCCTGGTCTCCCGTCCCCTCTCTCTGCTCGGTCTCCTGCCCGCTGCTCACTCGCTCCACGCTCCCTCCCGCCGCTCCATGCTCCATCTGGCCGCTGCTCACCCCGTCATTCTTCTTTTTTTCGTGTCAGACTCAAGAAATTCAAAGGCCGCGGGGGTGGAGGTGGAGCTACCAAAGTGGGCGTCTGAATGGCTGCGAACAAGGGAATGCCCACCACATCAGGGCTATGCGCTTGGACACGCCTACTATGACGCCCCCTGTTAACTCTACCCCCTGAGGCCTTGGAATTGTTGATGTCTATGCTGGAGGAAGAAGAAGACGTGCTAGGGAGAGGCGGCTGTACAGAAGCCTGGAGCGGGTGAAAACTGAGGGGTCACCACTGCACACTCGCACAACTGCACTGCCGTACACCCGCACCGCCTCACACCCACATATTCTAGAATACCCGATGCGTTCAGAATCAGGCCACAATCTAGTAGGTATATAATAATGCAAAGAAAACAAGTCCTCATTCATTTAGAAACAACAATATTAATGTTTTAACTCAGGAAGAGTTCAGAAATCAATACTTGGTAGAATAACCATGATTTTTAGTCACAGCTTTCATGTGTCTTGGCATGCTTTCCACCAGTTTTTGACACTGCTTTTGGGTGACCTTATGCCAGTCCTGGCACAATAATTTAAGCAGTTCTTCATTGTTTGATGTCTTGTAACAATCTCAGGTCATTTAAAGCTAAAAAAAAGTCTTTCATCAATGAGAAGCAAAGGAGAGCCAGGCTGAAGTTTGCCAAAGACCATAAGGATTGGATTATATGGGACTGGAGTAAGGTAATCTTCTCTGATGATCTAATTTTCAGCTTTGCCCAACTCCTAATCTAATGGTTAGACGGAGACCTGCAGAGGTGTACAAGCCACAGTGTCTTGCACTCACTGTGAAATTTGGTGGAGGATCGCTGATAATCTGGGGATGCTTCAGCAAGGCTGGAATTGGGCAGGTTAATCTTTATGAATCAAGACACATACAAGGTTGTCCTTGAAAAACACTTGCTTCCTTCTGCTCATGCAATGTTCCCCAACTCTGAGGACTGTTTTTTCCAGCAGGACAATTCCCCATGACACACAGCTAGGTCAATCAATGTGTGGATGAAGGAGCAGCACATCAAGACCCTTCATGGCTAGCCAAATCTTCAGACCTGAACCCCATTGAAAACCTCTGGAATGTAATTAAGAGGAAGATGGATAGTCAAAAGCCATCAAACAAAAGAAGAACTGCTTAAATTTTTGTGGTTGCCGGTGGTTGCCGCTAAGAAAAGTCTCACAAGCCACTGCTGGAGTTCTGTTACTTTTAATTAGTTGTTTCAGCATGGCCGCCGGGTGCTTCCTCTTTGCCAAGCTCCGGTTCAGCGTTGTCTTCACAACCGGGACAGTGCAGTCGAGCCTCTTTTCCTGTCTCTCTCTCTTTTCTAGGTGTTCTTCCTCCGATGGTCTCTCAGCGCTATAAGTTAGTCTCTCTGCTCCTCTCAGCGCCTCCACACACAGAGCTCAGGTACCGACAGCCACGGGTGCTCAGTATTACCACTCCCTGGTACTGCTCCCTAGTTCGGCCGCCTTCTCCAAGCTGTGTCGGGTGCTTGGCCACTGGTCCCGTTAGGAACTTGAAGCCTCCAATTTCAACGGTGCGGGCCTATTGTGTTCAGGGCCGGTTCCTTGTGTTGTCCACCAGCCCCTCTGTCCTCTCGCCAGATATGGGCGTACGGGTATCTACGTCTCATTCCGTACCCTGAGGGCTCTTTTCTTCCTCCACACCTGTTGGTCATTCTCTCCCGGGGCGAGCGTGACCATGCTCCAGCCTCTGCTGAAACTAGCTTGGACGTCTTGAAGTTCCGATCAATGATGTTGCCCAGTCTCCTTTGGATGATTTTCAGAAGATCTTGCTGGCGTGTGGGATCAGGGCGATGGTTCACTATGCATACAAATTCATGGTTTGATTATAAAATGTATAAAGTGCATAATATAATATAAAACTACTTAAGTGTTATGACTATCAGGTGCATAATATTAATAATTGCGCTGACTCACCTATACAGAGATTTTTCTTGTCCCAATTTCTAACAGCAGTGCTCCGATAACTTGGCGTCATAACAAAGAAAATTGCATATCTGTAAACACCGCCTGTTGATTGGCCTCATACCGCACATAGTGACGCATCATACGAGCATGTGCATTTCAACATCACTATTACTAGCACCATATTGGTACTGGGCAGAAGTGCTCTCTTCTAATGGGTTTATTGTTAATGCAGAGGAACTGTAACCTATTCACTATAGGCCACACTAATTAATGAATATTTAAGTGTATATCTGTTCCTAATAGGGTTTATTATGAAAGCTATTTCGTAACATAAATTTAATATTACTAAATGGTGGCCCGATTCTAACGCATCGGGTATTCTAGAATATGTATGTAGTTGACATACTGTGACTGACAGAATTTGTTTAGTCAACGTGAGTGAACTACATATATATATACATTTATATACTGTATATATTATATATATATATATATCAGCGCTAAGGTATATAGCGGTACATTACAGCACATGTATAGCAGTGCTGTGGTATATGGCGGTACATTACAGTACATGTATAGCAGCACTATAGTATGTGGCAGTACATGTATAGCAGCGCTATGGTATATGGCGGTACATTACAGTACATGTATAGCAACGCTATAGTATATGGCGGTACATTATAGTACATGTAGAGCAGCACTATGGTATATGGCGGTACATTACAGCACATGTATGGCAACGCTATGGTATATAGCAGTACATTACAGCACATGTATAGCAGCACTATAGTATATGGCGGTACATTACAGTACATGTATAGCAACGCTATAGTATATGGCGGTACAATATAGTACATGTAGAGCTTCACTATGGTATATGGCGGTACATTACAGTACATGTAAGGCAATGTTATAGTATATGGCGGTACATTATAGTACATATAGAGTAGCACTATGGTATACGGTGGTACATTACAGCACATGTACAGTAGCGCTATGGTATATGGCGGTACATTACAGTACATGTATAGCAGCATTATAGTATATGGCGGTATATTACAGAACATGTATAGCAGCACTATAGTATATGGCAGTACATGTATAGAAGCACTATGGTATATGGCGGTACATTACAGTACATGTATAGCAACGCTATAGTATATGGCGGTACATTATAGTACATGTAGAGCAGCATTATGGTACATGGTGGTACAATACACCACATGTATAGCAACGCTATAGTATATGGCGGTACATTATAGTACATGTATAGCAGCGCTATGGTATATGGCGGTACATTACAGTACATGTATAGCAGCACTATAGTATATGGCGGTACATTACAGTACATGTATAGCAGCACTATAAAATAGGGCGGTACATTATAGTACATGTATAGCAGCGCTATGGTATATGGCGGTACATTACAGTACATGTATAGCAACACTATAGTATATGGCAGTACATTATAGTACATGTATAACAGTATTATCGTATATGGCGGTACATTACAGTACATGTATAGCAGCACTATAGTATATGGTGGTACATTACAGTACATGTATAGCAGCACTATAGTATATGGCAGTACATGTATAGCAGCGCTATGATATATGGCGGTACATTACAGCACATGTATAGCAATGCTATAGTATATGGCGGTACATTATAGTACATGTAGACCAGCACTATGGTATATGGCGGTACATTACAGCACATGTATAGCAACGCTATAGTATATGGCGGTACATTATAGTACATGTATAGCAGCGCTATGGTATATGGCGGTACATTACAGTACATGTATAGCAGCGCTACGGTATATGGCAGTACATTACAGTACATTTATAGCAGTACTATAGTATATGGCGGTACATTACAGTGCATGTATAGCAGCACTATAGTATATGGCGGTACATTACAGTTCATGTATAGCAGCGCTGTGGTATATGGCAGTACATTACAGTACATGTATAGCAGCACTATAGTATATGGCAGTACATGTATAGCAGCGCTATGGTATATGGCGGTACATTACAGTACATGTATAGCAACGCTATGTTATATGGTGGTACATTATAGTACGTGTAGAGCAGCACTATGGTATATGGTGGTACATTACAGTACATGTATAGCAACGCTATGGTATATGGCGGTACATTACAGCACATGTATAGGAGCACTATATTATATGGTGGTACATTACAGTACATGTATAGCAACGCTATAGTATATGGCGGTACATTATGGTACATGTATAGCAGCACTATAGTATATGGTGGTACATTACAGTACATGTATAGCAACGCTATAGTATATGGCGGTACATTATAGTACATGTAGAGCAGCACTATGTTATATGGCGGTACATTACAGCACATGTTTAGCAACGCTATGGTATATGGTGGTACATTACAGCACATGTATAGCAGCACTATAGTATATAACGGTACATTACAGTATATATATAGCAACGCTATAGTATATGGCGGTACATTATAGTACATGTATAGCAGCACTATAGTATATGGCGGTACATTACAGTACATGTATAGCAGCGCTATGGTATATGGCAGTACATTACAGTACATGTATAGCAGTACTATAGTATATGGCGGTACATTATAGTACATGTATAGCAGCACTATAGTATATGGCGGTACATTACAGTACATGTATAGCAGCGCTATGGTATATGGCAGTACATTACAGTACATGTACAGCAACGCTTTAGTATATGGCGGTACATTATAGTACATGTAGAGCAGCACTATGGTATATGACAGTACATTACAGCACATGTATAGCAACGCTATAGTATATGGCGGTACATTATAGTACATGTATAGCTGCACTATAGTATATGGCGGTACATTACAGTACATACAGTTAGGGCCAGAAATATTTGGACAGTGACACAAGTTTTGTTATTTTAGCTGTTTACAAAACATGTTCAGAAATACAATTATACATATAATATGGGCTGAAAGTGCACACTCCCAGCTGCAATATGAGAGTTTCCGCATCCAAATCGGAGAAAGGGTTTAGGAATCATAGCTCTGTAATGCATAGCCTCCTCTTTTTCAAGGGACCAAAAGTAATTGGACAATGGACTCTAAGGGCTGCAATTAACTCTGCAGACGTCTCCCTCGTTAACCTGTAATCAATGAAGTCGTTAAAAGGTCAGGGGTGGATTCCAGGTGTGTGGTTTTGCATTTGGAAGCTGTTGCTGTGACCAGACAACATGCGGTCAAAGGAACTCTCAATTGAGGTGAAGCAGAACATCCTGAGGCTGAAAAAAAAGAAAAAATCCATCAGAGAGATAGCAGACATGCTTGGAGTAGCAAAATCAACAGTTGGGTACATTCTGAGAAAAAAGGAATTGACTGGTGAGCTTGGGAACTCTAAAAGGCCTGGGCGCCCACGGATGACAACAGTGGTGGATGATCGCCGCATACTTTTATTTGGTGAAGAAGAACCCGTTCACAACATCAACTGAAGTCCAGAACACTCTCAGTGAAGTAGGTGTATCTGTCTCTAAGTCAACAGTAAAGAGAAGACTCCATGACAGTACATACAAAGGGTTCACATCTAGATGCAAACCATTCATCAATTCCAAAAATAGACAGGCCAGAGGTTAAATTTGCTGAAAAACACCTCAAGAAG
>JARQOC010000003.1:806154262-806187875 GCA_033576535.1 Allobates femoralis | reverse complement strand
GAGTAGGATGGAGGAGGGTCAGGATTGAGCCGGAGGAGTAGGATGGAGCAGGAGGGGCAGGATGGAGGTAGGGCAGGGGGGGGGCAGGATGGAGGCGGAGGAGCAGGATGGAGGTGGAGGAGCAGGATGGAGGCGGGGGGCAGGATGGGGGGACAGGATGGTGGTGGGGGGCAGGATAGAGAGAGCAAGGCAGGATGGAGCCGGAGGAGCAGGATGGAGCCAAAGGGGCAGGATGGAGCTGGAGGAGCAGGATGGAGCCGGAGGAGCAAGATGGAGCCGGAGGAGCAGGATGGTGGCGGGGGGGTGGGGCAGGATGGATGCGGGGGGGGGGGGGAGGATGGATGCGGGGGCGGGCAGGATGGATATGGTGGGGGGGGCAGGATGGATGCGGGGGGCAGGATGGATGCGGGGGAAGCAGGATGGATGTGGGGGGGGCTGGGTGGATCTGGGGGGGGGGGGCAGGGTGGCTGCGGGAGGGCAGGATGGAGCCGGCAGGGCAGGATGGATGCGGGGGGGCAGGATGGATGTGGGGGGGCAGGATGGAGCCGGCAGGGCAGGATGGATGCGGGGGGGACAGGATGGATGCGGGGGGCAGGATGGAGCCGGCGGGGCTGGATGGATGCAAGGGGGCAAAATGAATTTGGGGGGGCAGGATGGATGCGGAGGGGGGCAGGATGGATATGGGGGGGTAGTATGGATGCGGGGGGAGGGCAGGATGAATGCGGTGGGGGCAGAATGGATGCAGGGGGGCAGGATGGAGCCGGCAGGGCAGGATGGATGCGGGGGAGCAGGATAGGATGCAGGGGGGCAGGATGGACCCGGAGGGGCAGGATAGAAGCGTGGGGGCAGGATGAAGCCGAGGGAGCAGGATGGAGCCGGGGGAGCAAGAACAGTGGTGGGCAGGATGGAGCGAGCAGGACAGGATGGAGCGAGCAGGGCAGGGTGGAGCGAGCAGGGCAGGATGAAGCGAGCGAGGCAGGATGGAGCGAGTGAGGCAGGATGAAGCGAGAGGGTCAGGATGGAGCGAGAGGGTCAGGATGGAGCCGGAGGAGCAAAATGGAGCCGGAGGAGCAGGATGGAGGCGGGGGGGGGGAGGCAGGATGGAGCCGGTTGAGCAAGAACAGCGGGGGGCAAGTGGAAGCGAGCGGGGAAGGATGGAGCAAGCGGGGCAGGATGGAGTGAATGGGGCAGGATGGAGAGATTGGGGCAGGATGGAGAGAGCGGGGCAAAGTGAAGCGAGTGGGGCAGGATGGATGCAGGGGGGGCAGGATGGATGCGGGGGGCAGGATGGATGCAGGGGGGCAGGATGGATGCAGGGTGGCAGGATGGATGCAGGGGGGCAGGATGGATGCAGGGGGGCAGGATGGAGCTGGCGGGGCAGGATGGATGCGGGGGGGCAGGATGGTGCTGGCAGGGCAGGATGGAACCGGGGGAAGGCAGGATGGAGCCAGAGGGGCAAGATGGAGCAGGGTGGGGGGAGGAGGCAGGACGGAGCCGTCAGGGCAGGATGGAGGATGGATGCTGGGGGGCAGGATGGATGCAGGGGGGGCAGGATGGAGCAGGCGAGGCAGGGTGGACGCGGGGGAGGGGGGGGGAAAGGATGGATGCGGGGAATAGGATGGAGCCGGGGGGGCAGGATGGAGCCGGAGGGGCGAGATGGAGCAGGATGGGGGGAGGGGGCAGGATGGAGCCGGCAGGGCAGGATGGTGGCGGGGGGTTAGAATGGAGCAAGCGGGGGGGGGCAGGATGGAGCGAGCGGGGCAGGATGGAGCCAGCGGGGGGGCAGGATGGATACGGGGGGCAGGATGGAGGCGCTCCTCCTGCCCCCCTCCGCACTTCTGCCCCCGTCTCTCCCCGTGGCCCCCACTCCCTCTGCTTCCCCCGCTCCTCAATGGTGATAAAAATAAAAACATCCCATACGGATGCTTACCCTCCGCAGGCGCGCTCCACCTGTCCTCTAGCTCCCAGGACAGGACCTGTCGTTGTCTGGGAAACCTATCAGCTGATCGATCACATGACCAATGTAGGGTCCCCACACATTTATTTTCAATTAATTAATTATAAAAACAGCGTCGTGGGGTCCCCAAATTTGATACTCAGTCAAGATAAAGCGCACAACTAGGGATTTTTATTCTTACCCTTGGGAGGCACATAGTTATTGCCCCCTAAGGATAATAATAGCAGGTTGCAGCCGCCCATAATTTGGTGCATTCATTAGAATTGCCAAATTCTGGCGCTTTACCTGACTCTTCCAAATGCCCATGTGAATTGGCATCGGGGTGACAGAAGGGGTTAATGAGTACTGGCAGCTTGTTATTAAGTAAAGTGGAAACCACCGGTGCTTGTCTTCATAAAAATTTTTCCTTTATTATTATGTGAAATTTATAAAATCATTCAGCGTGCTAGCTGGGCTAATGATTAAGGAAGCTGTGTCTTCCGAAACGCGTCTAGCGCCCAGCTAGCACGCTGAATGATTTTTTAAATTTCACATAATAATAAAGGAAAAAATTTTATGAAGACAAGCACCGGTGGTTTCCACTTTACATTGTTTCCTGAGCAGTTGCCAAAGCTGCCACACCAGGTGCAGGAATCCAGGAGGTTAATGGGCGGTGGAGCGGCCTTTTCCCCTTTCCCTTTCCCAGTGAAAGCTTGTTATTAAGACCTGGATTGGTAATGTCAGGTGACTTATGATACCCGTCCATTACCAATCCATTAAGTGAAGAGCTAATAAACACACACACACACACTCAGAAAAATCCTTTATTAGAACTAAAATACATTTGCAATCCTCATTATCCACTTTAATAACCCCAAAACAGAACTTATTACAGCATGGGAAAGACCATATTAAAATCGCATTTCATGCGCATGTCATATGGATGCTAGGTGAGGGAAATAACGCACACTGGCATGTCATATGAATGAAAAACCACATGACACTTGCATAACGCTCCTCAAGATGCGCGTGCCCTCTTAGGCTAGGGTCAAACCTGCTTCAGCCTTTACGCTGATGATTCTGTTTAAAACTTAGTTTTTCTCAGCCAGAGCGCGTGGCGCTAACGTCATGTAAGGCTATGGGCTAAGGATGCCTATTCATCATTATGGATACCTGATGCTTCGCGCAGCCGCTGGCTCCACACATGAGGACCGGATATGTGCTTTAGCTGAGCGCACAGGAAAATGCTGCATCATTATTTTGTGGATCCGCTTTCTGAACCACTAACGCAGCAGTCAAAAAACGCAGCATCTGAACAGCAAATTGAAAATCCCATTCACTTTCCTGGCAGATGCAGTGACTGATCCGTTTTTGGTACAGTTAAAAAAAACACGCAGCACCAAAAATGGATCACAAACGCCCAGTGTGAACATAGCCTTACAATTGATAGGTGTAAACTAGTGATGGGCGAATCCTAAATTACTCGGAATCGCTTGACTCTAGCGAGTCCGAGCACAGGACTCGCTACTCGTTGCGAGTCTAGCGAGTCCAATGTTAATGAATGGGGAAGCGAGTAATAGCGAGTAGTGTGAGATTTACAAATCGCAGATGTGTCTCGGAAGCTTCAGCCTGAAGCAATCCTAGTTTTGTCATTTATTTGCATTGGACTCGTTTACTTTGCAACTCTAATCGCTGGGAAACTCGCACAGATAAGAGTCCTGTCTGCTCTGTGTGCTGGCTACTGTGCCAGTGATAGCAGGGAAACTCGCAAATAACTGCTGTTACATTGCGAGCCGAGTCCAGCTGTCTGCTCTGTGCAGCTCCAGGGTCCTAGAGCCCGCCTGCTCACAGACATGATGTAGCAGTGCTGAGATTGTTCTCAGTCTGCTCATTCCCTGTGCATAGACATCTATATCTATGCTCAGGGATGAGCAGAGAGGACATCGCGTTTTGGACTGCGTCGGACGGAAGAGGATTTTTTTAATTAAAGATGGAGTCTCTAATGGCTTTTTTTTTTTATTTCTAATAAAAAAATTTCTCTGTGTCGTGTTTTTTTTTAAAACAATTTAATAGAAATTCATGGCGGTCATGTCTAATATTGGCGTGACCGCCATAAATTTCGGGCTTAGGGCCAGCTGATAATACAAAGCTGGCCCTAACCTCTTTATTACCCAGCGTGCCACCGCCACCAGGGCCGCTGGAAGAGCGGGTTCAGCGCCAGAGGATGGTGCTTCAATGAACGCGCCATCTTCTGGGGCGGCTGCGGGCTGCAATTTGCAGCGGGGGGTGCCCAGAAAGCTTGGGCATCCCTTCGCTGTGGATTCCAGCCCCCAGCTGCTTAGCTGTACCTGGCTAGACATAGAAATTGCGCAGGAGCCCCACGCATTTTTTTTAAAATTATTTCATGAAATTCTGAGATTCTGACTCTGAGACTCTGAGATTCTGACTCTGAGACTCTGAGATTCTGACTCTGAGACTCTGAGATTCTGACTCTCACTCTCTGAGATTCTGACTCTCACTCTCTGAGATTCTGACTCTCAATCTCTGAATTCTGACTCTCACTCTCTGAGATTCTGACTCTCACTCTCTGAGACTCTGAGATTCTGAGACTCTGAGATTCTGAGATTCTGACTCTGACTCTCTGAGATTCTGACTCCGACTCTCTGAGATTCTGACTCTGACTCTCTGAGATTCTGACTCTGACTCTCTGAGATTCTGACTCTGACTCTCTGAGATTCTGACTCTGACTCTGACTTCTGAGACTCTGAGATTCTGAGACTGAGATCTCTGAGATTCTGACTCTGACTCTCTGAGATTCTGACTCTGACTCTCTGAGATTCTGACTCTGACTCTCTGAGATTCTGACTCTGACTCTCTGAGATTCTGACTCTGACTCTCTGAGATTTGACTCTGAGACTCTGAGATTCTGACTCTGAGCTCTGAGATTCTGACTCTGAGACTCTGAGATTCTGACTCTGAGACTCTGAGATTCTGACTCTCACTCTCTGAGATTCTGACTCTCACTCTCTGAGATTCTGACTCTCACTCTCTGAGATTCTGACTCTCACTCTCTGAGATTCTGACTCTCACTCTCTGAGATTCTGACTCTCACTCTCTGAGTCTCTGAGATTCTGAGACTGAGATTCTGAGATTCTGACTCTGACTCTCTGAGATTCTGACTCTGACTCTCTGAGATTCTGACTCTGACTCTCTGAGATTCTGACTCTGACTCTCTGAGATTCTGACTCTGACTCTCTGAGATTCTGACTCTGACTCTGAGACTCTGAGATTCTGAGACTCTGAGATTCTGAGATTCTGACTCTGAGACTCTGAGATTCTGACTCTGAGACTCTGAGATTGTGACTCTGACTCTCTGAGATTGTGACTCTGATCTCTGAGATTGTGACTCTGACTCTCTGAGATTGTGACTCTGACTCTCTGAGATTCTGACTCTGACTCTCTGAGATTGTGACTCTGACTCTCTGAGACTCTGAGATTCTGAGACTCTGAGATTCTGACTCTGACTCTCTGAGATTGTGACTCTGACTCTCTGAGATTGTGACTCTGACTCTCTGAGATTGTGACTCTGACTCTGAGATTCTGACTCTGACTCTCTGAGATTCTGACTCTGACTCTCTGAGATTCTGACTCTGACTCTCTGAGATTCTGACTCTGACTCTCTGAGATTCTGACTCTGACTCTCTGAGATTCTGACTCTGACTCTCTGAGATTCTGACTGACTCTCTGAGATTCTGACTCTGAGACTCTGAGATTCTGACTCTGACTCTGAGACTCTGAGATTCTGAGACTCTGAGACTCTGAGATTCTGAGATTCTGAGATTCTGAGCTTCTGAGACTCTGAGACTCAGACTCTGAGATTCTGAGATTCTGAGATTCTGACTCTGACTCTGACTCTGACTCTCTGAGATTCTGACTCTGACTCTCTGAGATTCTGACTGACTCTCTGAGATTCTGACTCTGACTCTCTGAGATTGTGACTCTGACTCTCTGAGATTCTGACTCTGACTCTCTGAGATTCTGACTCTGACTCTCTGAGATTCTGACTCTGACTCTCTGAGATTGTGACTCTGACTCTCTGAGACTCTGAGATTCTGAGACTCTGAGATTCTGACTCTGACTCTCTGAGATTGTGACTCTGACTCTCTGAGATTGTGACTCTGACTCTCTGAGATTCTGACTCTGACTCTCTGAGATTCTGACTCTGACTCTCTGAGATTCTGACTCTGACTCTCTGAGATTCTGACTCTGACTCTCTGAGATTCTGACTCTGACTCTCTGAGATTCTGACTGACTCTCTGAGATTCTGACTCTGAGACTCTGAGATTCTGACTCTGACTCTGAGACTCTGAGATTCTGAGACTCTGAGACTCTGAGATTCTGAGATTCTGAGCTTCTGAGACTCTGAGACTCTGAGATTCTGAGATTCTGAGCTTCTGAGACTCTGAGACTCAGACTCTGAGATTCTGAGATTCTGAGATTCTGACTCTGACTCTGACTCTGACTCTCTGAGATTCTGACTCTGACTCTCTGAGATTCTGACTGACTCTCTGAGATTCTGACTCTGAGACTCTGAGATTCTGACTCTGACTCTGAGACTCTGAGATTCTGACTCTGACTCTGAGACTCTGAGATTCTGACTCTGACTCTCTGAGATTCTGACTCTGACTCTCTGAGATTCTGACTCTGACTCTCTGAGACTCTGAGATTCTGAGATTCTGACTCTGACTCTCTGAGACTGAGATTCTGAGACTCTGAGATTCTGAGATTCTGACTGACTCTCTGAGATTCTGACTCTGACTCTCTGAGATTCTGACTCTGACTCTCTGAGATTCTGACTCTGACTCTCTGAGATTCTGACTCTGACTCTCTGAGATTCTGACTCTGACTCTCTGAGATTCTGACTCTGACTCTCTGAGATTCTGACTCTGACTCTCTGAGATTCTGACTGACTCTCTGAGATTCTGACTGACTCTCTGAGATTCTGACTCTGACTCTCTGAGATTCTGACTCTGACTCTCTGAGATTCTGACTCTGACTCTCTGAGATTCTGACTCTGACTCTCTGAGATTCTGACTCTGAGACTCTGACTGAGACTCTGAAATTCATGAAATAATAAAAAAAAAATGCGTGGGGCTACGCGCAATTTCTATGTCTAGCCAGGTACAGCTAAGCAGCTGGGGGCTGGAATCCGCAGCGCAGGGATGCCCAAGCTTTCTGGGCACCCCCCGCTGCAAATTGCAGCCCGCAGCCGCCCCAGAAGATGGCGCGTTCATTGAAGCGCCATCCTTTGGCGCTGAACCCCGCTCTTCCAGCGGCCCTGGTGGCGGTGGCACGCTGGGTAATAAAGGGGTTAATACCAGCTTTGTTATACAAGCTGGTATTAAGCCCGAGATTCTTAATGTCAGGCCACGTTTGACCCAGCCACTAAGAATCTCCAATAAAGGGTTAAAAAAACACAGAGAAAATTTTTTATTTGAAATTTAAAAAAAAGCCATTAGGGACTCCATCTTTAATTAAAAAATCCTCTTCCGTCCGACGTAGTCCAAAACGCGATGTCCTCTCTGCTCATCCCTGTGCATAGATATAGATGTCTATGCACAGGGAATGAGCAGACTGAGAACAATCTCAGCACTGCTACATCATGTCTGTGAGCAGGCGGGCTCTAGGACCCTGGAGCTGCACAGAGCAGACAGCTGGACTCGGCTCGCAATGTAACAGCAGTTATTTGCGAGTTTCCCTGCTATCACTGGCACAGTAGCCGAGTCTAATGCAAACAATGGCAATCCTAGTTTTGTCAGCGTTTGCCATTGATTTGCATTGGACTCGTGCGAGTAAACGCTGGGAAACTCGCAGAGTACCGAGTCCTGCGAGTCCCTTACTACTCGCCGAGTAACGAGTCCTAGCGAGTAGATTCGCCCATCCGTAGTGTAAACATGTCAGCAATTGTCCAATGAATGAGTAAAATGTTGCTCATTCATTGGACGATTGGATTGTTTATATTGGCATGAAAATCATTGTTCTCAGCAATACATTGCCCGGTGGAAACTGCAGAAGTGCTGCTTATAACATGACACTGGGGGGATGGTGCAGATTAATCGACTAGGGACAGTTCTGTAGCCATCATTCTTCATCACCCTGTGTAAAGAGACTGGATACAAGTGCAGAACTACTTCAATATTGTCGATCGCGCACGTTTAACGGTCTGAACTCAGCGCATTTAAATGTAATCTAAATGTGTCTGGTGGTTGTTAGCATTTAGGGCCCCACTTTAATGTTTTGCTCAGGACCCAACTTTTTCTAAAACCGGTCCTGAGCATAGAGGAGGTTACACAGCACTATAGAGCAGTGTGGCTGTGAATCCATCCCTGAGTGAGATAAAACAGTTGATTAAAAGTGCAGCATCACGTGCCTGTGCGCCTCAACTCTCCTCCTCACCTCTCTAGAGTATGATAAGAGCTGTGACCTAACACTTTCTCTGTACTGGAAGTTCACCTTCCTTTCACCAGAACACGTCAGAGCTTTTTCCCCCAGGAATTAACCCTAACGCTAGGGTCACTCTTGGAGGGTGACCCACGTTTCCTGGATCAGCTAAATGCATAGCCAAGCCTGCTGTATCGGATAGCATTAACGTCGCTCGCTGCCCGGCAACACTGCTCCATAGTAACCCGTAGTTTATCTTGGATGCAGCCACACACAGAGCCCAGGAAGTGCGCTCTAGCAAAGCGCACAGAAAAACTTTGTAGACAACGTTTTCCTGTGCGCTCAGCTAAAGCGCACTTCCTAGGGCTCTGTGTGTGGCTGCATCCAAGATAAACTACGGGTTACTATGGAGCAGCGTTGCTGGGCAGCGAGCGATGTTAACGCTATCCGATACAGCAGGATTCGCTATGCGTTTAGCTGAACCGGGAAACATGGATCACCCTCCGAGTGTGACCCAAGCCTTAGTCCAAAAGATGGGGGAGGGATAAAAGTGCCTCATAAGTGGAAAAAGAAATTGATTTCACCAGTAAGATATGTTGCAAGGCTTCTTGCATTTTCTTGTACTATTGATTCATGCAACATTTGTTGAAATGCAGTGATACTTTAATTTCAGGGGTGACCGTCCTACAGGCATCAACACCATCACAATAAAGGTGAAGGTGACTCAATTAATGCAGTTACTGGAAATATGTATGTGTGGCGCCCCACTGGTCAGGCGTCACAGTTGGAGTATTGCACCCATAAATGAGTGTGAGGTTATCCCTGTCACAGTGGAATGTAGGATCTGTAGGAGGGTCCCATCCTAACACTCCCACACACCCACCTAGAATAGATGGTTTTGGGCCCATACCCTGAAGGTGGGAGTTAGGGGAGGAGGGAGGACACACAGTGAGTTTCAGTCGGCACTGAGGAAAGACAGAGCACGGGGAGCCTCCAAGAGAGAGTAAGGAGACTTCCAGAGAGGGGGCCTGGAGAGAGAGAACAAGCAGCCCAGACTGAAGGAGGGGACCCCCCGAGCATCCATACTCAGGGAGGGAACCCTGCCGACAGGATCCTCATCCGCCAGACTGCCTGAAGCACATGATAGGGTTCCATCAGAGAGACTACGCAAGGCTTACTGACAGAGCATCCTCAGCCAGACAGCCCAAGGCTGCCGACAGGGCCCCATCAGCCATCCGGTCCGAGGCTGCCAACAGGGCTCCATCGCCAAGACTGCCCGAGGCCTATCACAAGGCCTCATTAGCCAGACTGGCCGAGGCTGCTGACAGGGCCCCATCAGCCAGAATGCCCAAGGCAGTCAAAAGTGCCCCATAAGCCAGACTGCCCAAGGATGTCGACAGGGACCCATCAGCCAGACTGCTCGAGGCACATTACAGGGCCCCATCAGCCAGACTGCCCGAGGCCGCCGACAGGTCCCCATCAGCCAGACTGCCAGAAGCCTCCGACAGGGTCCCATAAGCTAGACTAACCGAGGCCCATGAAAGGGCCCTATCAGCCAGACTGCCTGAAGCTGCCAACAGAATGATACAAAAAGATGGAAGCGTGATGTATGTTTGGGCGCTGAGGTAAGGAAGATCTCTGATGCTGGCTTCTTTTCCGGACTTTATTAAAATAATTGCAGTTATAATTATTCAAGCTTAAGGCTCTCAAAACCCACGATGCATTTCGACGTGCATACACGTCTTTCTCAAGTGAGAAAGACGTGTATGCACGTCGAAATGCATCGTGGGTTTTGAGAGCCTTAAGCTTGAATAATTATAACTGCAATTATTTTAATAAAGTCCGGAAAAGAAGCCAGCATCAGAGATCTTCCTTACCTCAGCGCCCAAACATACATCACGCTTCCATCTTTTTGTATCATTCTGACTCCCTATGGGGAGAGTGGTGGAGTGAGCTGCAGAGGAGGGAGAGGACCTGAAAAGACGCCAGCTGGATCGGCCCCTTTACTAGACGCGTGACGCCGCCCGGCACTAGTGTTTCCCCGGAGAAGACCTCGTAGGAAGCACGAGGACGGAACCGGAGGATTCTGCTGCTTCAAATTAATAAGCTTATCTACGGGCTGTGGTTTATAACCAGACCAGGTGAGTTTAAATGCAAAAGAACCGCCCGTTAACAGCCCCATGTGTATAGGCGCACTACAAGCTGTTGTTGTTTTTTCTTTTACATGAAGCTGCCAACAGGGCACCATCAGCATGACTGCCCAAGGCTGCCAACAGGGCACCATCAGCCAGACTGCCCGAGGCAGCCGGCCGTGACCGATAAACCAGGGTGTCCAAGTCTCTCAACAGGACCCCGTCAGCCATCCAGCTCAAGGCAGCCAACAAGGATCCATCAGCTATAAGGGCCATGGCCGCCGACACGGCCCCATCAATCATACTGCCCGAGGCCTCAGACAAGGCCCCATCAGCCAAACTGCCGACAGCCACCGACAGGACCTCATCACCTAGACTGCCTAAGGCCGCTGACAGGGCCCAATCACCCATTCGACCTGAGGCCACTAACAACAGCCAGACTGGCCGAGGCCGCTGACACGGCCACATCGGCTAGACTGCCGGAGGCTGTGAACAAGACCCTGTCAGCCATCCAGCCCGGGTCCGCTGACAAGGCTCCATCAGCTATAAGACCCATGGCCGCCGGACATGGCCCCATCTGCCATCCTGCCCGAGGCCTCCGACAGGGCCCCATCTGCCATCCGGCCAGAGGCCGCCAACAGTGCCCCATCTGCCATCCGGCCCGAGGTCGCCGACACGGCCTCATCAGCCAGACTGCCCGAGGCTGCCGACACGGCTCCGTCAGCCAGACGGCTTGAGGTCGCCGACACGGCCCCATCAGCCAGACTTGCTGAGACCGCCGACATGGCCCCATCAGCTATCTGGCAATAAATGCTTGTGTAGAGCCTGCCAACTTAACAGTGTTAGAAGACCAGTAGAAGAATCTAATATGGTTATATTTGACCAAGGACTCTATTTTAAAAATGCATCAGAATCAAACTTATTTATCCTGTACTATCCTGTACCATGAATTATCATCAAATTGTTGAAATTACAACTATCAAAAAAAAACATAATAACAGCCTCCTCCATATCCCCTCTAGCTGTCCTCTCCATCACCAAGATAGGGGTGATTTCTACCATTTTATAAAGAAAAAATCTCCAATTTGTTTCTAATTTAGACAAAGTAGCTGGAAGGTTTATCAAGCAAACAGTACTTGTGAGCCTATCAGCTCACCAACCCAAGGCCACCAACACAGCCTCATCAGCCATACAGCCCAAGGCCGCATACACAGCCCTCTAGCTGTCCTATCCATTTTCAAATGAGTGTATTTTCTACTATTTTAAGTACAGGTAATTTTCAAAGAATTTTCTTGTAGTGTAGGGTAAGTAGCTGGAGTATATATCAACCAAACTCTACATGGAAGTAATGTCAATTTTACAACATATATGTAAATATGGAATATCTATTGACAACATTAGCCATCTGGCCAGAGGTCGCCGACACGGTTCCATGAGCCATCAGGCCAGAGGGAGCAGACATGGCTCTCCATCAGCCATCTGGCTCCAGGCCGTGGACAAGGCTTAATTAGCAGTCCGGCTCAAGGCCGCTGACACGGCCTCATCAGACATCCAGCCCGAGGCCGACGACACAGGCCCATCAGCCATCCGGCTCGAGGCTGAAGACACAGACCCATCAGCAATGCGGCCTGAGGCAATCGACACAGCCCCATCAGCAATGCGGCCTGAGGCAATCGACACAGCCCAATCAGCCATCAGGCTCCTTGCCACAGACAAGGACTCATTAGCCATCTGGCCAGAGGCAGCCGACTTGGCCCCATCAGACATCTGGCCAGAAGCCGCCGACACGGCCCCAATAACCATCCGGCCTGAGGCTGAAAACACGGTTATATCAGACATCTGGCCTGAGGCTCCTGACACAACCCAAATAACCATCCGGCCCGAGGCCACCAACACAGCCACATCAACCAACCATCAGCCATCTGGCCACAGACACGGCTGTTGGAGTCAGGTAGGATTTCCTCAATCTGGACACTGATTCTGCTTGGTTGCGGTACACATTAGTGTAGGGCAACCAACCTGGCGTTGCGGGGTGTGAAATAAATATTAAAAAACAAATGTGTGGGGCTTCGCAGCAATTTTAAGTCTAGCCCGATGAAAGCAGACATTGGTGAGCTGCCACCTTCAGGTGCCCAATTTTCCCTTCGCTGGCAAAAAAAAATGCGTGGGCCTTGCCCTATTTTTCATTACCAGCCAAGGTAAAACTAGGTAGCTGAAGGCTGGTATTCCCAGCAGGGCTAGAGCCCATTGTTATAGGGCCCTCCCCACGCTAAAGAACAACAGCCCACAGCAACCCCTAAAAATGGCGCATTAATACTAAGCGCCATGTCCAGGGCCTTACCAGGCTCTTCCAGCGGCCCTGGTGGCAGTGGCATGCTGGGTAATAAAGGGGTTAATACTAACTTTGTTATACAAGCTGGTATTAAGCCTGAGATTCCAGCCATTAAGAATCTCCAATAAAGGGTTAAAAAAAAGAAACTACACAGAGAAAAAAATATTAGAAATAAAGACTCAGACACCCTTAGGGATTCTATCTCTATTACTACTCTGCTTTACAGCCCTCCAGGATCCTGGTCTTCTTTTTTCTCTTTTCTTTCTTCTACAAATGTTCAGCTCAGCTGCATCACAAAGCAGGAGAGATTAAAACGCTTCCACCCCCTGCTCTCTGATCACAGAATAAGCAGAGGCAGTGATGGGTAAGCAGTGATGTCATCACTGACACCGTTGCCATAGTAACCAAGTAAGCGATTGGATCACAGCGGTTCCTGAATGAGCGGCTCATACAGGAGCCGCAAGAGTGAATAATTTAGACAAAGTAGCTGGAAGGTTTATCACGCTGTGGCGTACACAACACACCTAGGGGACTGCTTGGCTGCTCATTAGGCTCATGAAACCTCCCAGAGAACTGCTTGGTCGCAGAAAACTGTGCAACAACTGGGTCTTCAAGTAAAACAAAGTCCAGCAGTTTATTATCAATACTCAAACTGCACACAGTGTACAGGGCATCCAAGAACAGGACAGGCACACTATGTCAGGCTGTCCCCTCTGACTGGAACAGACACCTGATTAGTCCATAACAGCAAACACTGACCTTTAGTCCATCAAAGGGATTGCTGGCTACAGTCTTTAACTGGGAAATGCCTCCTCAGTTATTGCGAATGCTGGGAAAACACCACCCTATTCCCAGGATCTTTCCTCTCCTGTGGTGAGAGGACCTTTCATGACCTCACAGCCCATGTGACTAAGAGTAAGTCTGCATATCTGTGTTCTGTCACACCCACAGGAGGATCCAGGTTAGACAGCCACTCCCCTGGCTTCCAACCTGCAGCCCCAACACATCTAATGCTGTACCAGAGCCCTGGAACCGCAAGTCCCAGCACCAACACTTGTGGGGCAGTCAACCGCTGCACCACAACGCAAACAGTACTTATGAGCCCATCAGCCATACAGCCCAAGGCCACCAACACAGCCTCATCAGCCATACAGCCCAAGGCCGTGTACACAGCCCTCTAGCTGTCCTATCCATTTTAAATTAGTGTATTTTCTCCTATTTTAAGGACAGGTAATCTTCAAAGATCTACATAGCTGGAGTATATATTAACCAAACGCTACATGGAAGGACTGCTAATTTTACAACATGTATGTAAATATGCAATATCTATTGACAACATTAGCCATCTGGCCAGAGGTCACCGACACAGCCCATTTGAGGCCGCCGACACGGTTCCATGAGCCATCCGGCCCGAAGCCGCCGACACGGCCCCAATAACCATCTGGCCTGAAACTGCCAACACGGTTACATCAGACATCTGGCCTGAGGCTCCTGACGCCTCATTCCATGTCAAGTGATCCAAAAATGAATATTTTTTTTCCTTAACGTCTTCAGATTTTTTAAAAAAAATTTCTATATGAAGTACAACTTTAGTTAATTACAAAAAAAAAAGTTTTGAATTTTTTTCTTTATCAGTACATTTTTTACAGATTTTTAAAGTTTTTAAAAAAAGTGTGAATTTTAGCCTGATATGGCTTTAAATTTTGTATCATATCTTGGGCTAGAAAGAAGATAGAGAAACAAAATGAACACCGTTCTACTCAGAACTGTCCAGGCTTTCACCAGATATGTCACAAGAGTATCTTTGTTAATATTTTACCCATGCGATCGCAAATGCAAAATTTTAAAACGCATCTCCACGGCATAATTTAAATATTTCAAAAATGCCCATATGTCTGTTGTGCTCTTAGCCACATCTGTACCAAATTTCAAGTTGGGATCGCGATGGGATCATATTTTAAAATATTTTACTATTAATAGTGTCAATGGCTTATTCCATATCAAGGATCTAAATATGAATATTTTTTTTTACCTGATGTCTTTAGATTTTTTTTATTTTTTTTCTATTTGAAGTACTACTTTAGTTAATTACTAATTAAAAGTTTTGAATTTTTTTCTTAATCAGTTAATTTTTTACAGATATTTAAAGTTTTAAAAAAGTGCAAATTCTGGCCTGGTATAGTAACATAGTAACATAGTTTTTAAGGTTGAAGGAAGACTTTAAGTCCATCTAGTTCAACCCATAGCCTAACATGTTGATCCAGAGGAAGGCAAAAAAAACCCATGTGGCAACACTAAGCTCCACATTGGGGGAAAAAATTCCTTCCTGACTCCAGATACGGCAATCAGACTAATTCCCTGGATCAACGCCCTATCAAAGAATCTAGTATGTATAACTGGTAATATTATAGTTTTCAAGAAAGGCATCCAGGCCCTTCTTAAATGTTAGTAGTGACTCACTCATTACAACAGCATGTGGCAGAGAGTTCCATAGTCTCACTGCTCTTACAGTAAAGAATCCGCGTCTGTGATTATGATTAAACCTTCTTTCCTCCAGACGTAGAGGATGCCCCCTTGTCCCAGTCTCAGGCCTAAGAGTAAAGAGATCATTAGAAAGGTCTCTGTACTGTCCCCTCATATATTTATACATTACTAGATGGCGGCCCGATTCTAAAGAATCGGGTAGTCTAGAATCCATATATAGTTTATTTACTAATAGTTACGGGAGTGCGGTGAAATGAATTGTGTGTATACAGGTGGCTCAGTGGGTAGCAGAGTATACGGTGGCTCAGTGGTTAGCAGTGAGTGCGGTGGCTCAGTGGTTAGCAGTGAGTGCGGTGGCTCAGTGGTTAGCAGTGAGTGCGGTGGCTCAGTGGTTAGCAGTGAGTGCGGTGAGATTGGTCAGCGCAGCGACGTGGGCAGAGTGGTCAGCGCAGAGGACAGGGGGCAGAGGCGGCTGGGCAGAGGACAGGGGGCAGAGGCGGCTGGGCAGAGGACAGGGGGCAGAGGCGGCTGGGCAGAGGACAGGGGCAGAGGCGGCTGGGCAGAGGACAGGGGGCAGAGGCGGCTGGGCAGAGGACAGGGGCAGAGGACGCAGAGGACGCAGAGGGGGCAGAGGACGCAGAGGGGGCAGAGGGGGCAGAGGGGCAGAGGACGCAGAGGGGGCAGAGGACGCAGAGGGGGCAGAGGACGCAGAGGGGGCAGAGGACGCAGAGGGGGCAGAGGACGCAGAGGGGGCAGAGGACGCAGAGGGGGCAGAGGACGCAGAGGGGGCAGAGGACGCAGAGGGGGCAGAGGACGCAGAGGGGGCAGAGGGGGCAGAGGGGGCAGAGGACGCAGAGGGGGCAGAGGACGCAGAGGGGGCAGAGGACGCAGAGGGGGCAGAGGACGCAGAGGGGGCAGAGGACGCAGAGGGGGCAGAGGGGGCAGAGGGGCAGAGGACGCAGAGGGGGCAGAGGACGCAGAGGGGCAGAGGACGCAGAGGACGCAGAGGGGGCAGAGGACGCAGAGGGGGCAGAGGACGCAGAGGGGGCAGAGGACGCAGAGGGGCAGAGGACGCAGAGGGGGCAGAGGACGCAGAGGGGGCAGAGGACGCAGAGGGGGCAGAGGACAGGGGGCAGAGGACGCAGAGGGGGCAGAGGGGGCAGAGGACGCAGAGGGGGCAGAGGACGCAGAGGGGGCAGAGGACGCAGAGGACGCAGAGGGGGCAGAGGACGCAGAGGGGGCAGAGGACGCAGAGGGGGCAGAGGGGGCAGAGGACGCAGAGGGGGCAGAGGACGCAGAGGGGGCAGAGGACGCAGAGGGGGCAGAGGACGCAGAGGGGGCAGAGGACGCAGAGGGGGCAGAGGGGGCAGAGGACGCAGAGGGGGCAGAGGACGCAGAGGACGCAGAGGGGGCAGAGGACGCAGAGGGGGGCAGAGGACGCAGAGGGGGCAGAGGACGCAGAGGGGCAGAGGAGGGCAGAGGACGCAGAGGGGGGCAGAGAGACGCAGAGGACAGGGGGCAGAGGACGCAGAGGGGACAGGGGCAGAGGACGCAGAGGACAGGGGGCGAGAGCGAAGGCAGAGGACGCAGAGGACAGGGGGCAGAGGAGCAGAGGACAGGGGCAGAGGAGGCAGAGGACAGGGGCAGAGGAGGCAGAGGACAGGGGGCAGAGGAGGCAGAGGACAGGGGGCAGAGGAGGCAGAGGACAGGGGGCAGAGGAGGCAGAGGACAGGGGGCAGAGGAGGCAGAGGACAGGGGGCAGAGGACAGGGGCAGAGGACAGGGGGGGCAGAGGACAGGGGGCAGAGGACAGGGGCAGAGGAGGCAGAGGACAGGGGGCAGAGGAGGCAGAGGACAGGGGCAGAGGAGGCAGAGGACAGGGGGGCAGAGGAGGCAGAGGACAGGGGGACAGAGGAGGCAGAGGACAGGGGGCAGAAGGACAGGGGGCAGAGGAGGCAGAGGACAGGGGGCAGAGGACACAGAGGACAGGGGGCAGAGGACACAGAGGACAGGGGGCAGAGGACACAGAGGACAGGGGGCAGAGGACACAGAGGACAGGGGGGCAGAGGACACAGAGGACAGGGGGCAGAGGACACAGAGGACAGGGGGCAGAGGACACAGAGGACAGGGGGCAGAGGACACAGAGGACAGGGGGCAGAGGACACAGAGGACAGGGGGCAGAGGACACAGAGGACAGGGGCAGAGGAACAGAGGACAGGGGGCAGAGGACACAGAGGACAGGGGCAGAGGACACAGAGGACAGGGGGCAGAGGACACAGAGGACAGGGGGCAGAGGAGACAGAGGACAGGGGGCAGGACGAGGACAGGGCAGAGGACACAGAGGACGGGGCAGAGGACACAGAGGACAGGGCGGAGGGGTCACAGGACACAGGGCGGAGGGGGTCACAGGACACAGGGCGGAGGGGGTCACAGGACACAGGGCGGAGGGGGTCACAGGACAGAGGGCGGAGGGGGTCACAGGACAGAGGGCGGAGGGGGTCACAGGACAGAGGCGGAGGGGGTCACAGGACACAGGGCGGAGGGGGTCACAGGACACAGGCCGGAGGGGGCACAGGACACAGGCGGAGGGGGGCACAGGACACAGGCCGGAGGGGGGCACAGGACACAGGCCGGAGGGGGGCACAGGACACAGGCCGGAGGGGGCACAGGACACAGGCCGGAGGGGGTCACAGGACACAGGCCGGAGGGGGTCACAGGACACAGGCCGGAGGGGGTCACAGGACACAGGCCGGAGGGGGTCACAGGACACAGGCCGGAGGGGGTCACAGGACACAGGCCGGAGGGGGTCACAGGACACAGGCCGGAGGGGGTGCACAGGACACAGGCCGGAGGGGGTCACAGGACACAGGCCGGAGGGGGTCACAGGACACAGGCCGGAGGGGGTCACAGGACACAGGCCGGAGGGGGTCACAGGACACAGGCCGGAGGGGGTCACAGGACACAGGCCGGAGGGGGTCACAGGACACAGGCCGGAGGGGGTCACAGGACACAGGCCGGAGGGGGTCACAGGACACAGGCCGGAGGGGGTCACAGGACACAGGCCGGAGGGGGTCACAGGACACAGGCCGGAGGGGGTCACAGACACAGGCCGGAGGGGTCCACAGGACACAGGCCGGAGGGGGTCACAGGACACAGGCCGGAGGGGGTCACAGGACACAGGCCGGAGGGGTCACAGGACACAGGCCGGAGGGGGTCACAGGACACAGGCCGGAGGGGGTCACAGGACACAGGCCGGAGGGGGTCACAGGACACAGGCCGGAGGGGGTCACAGGACACAGGCCGGAGGGGGTCACAGGACACAGGCCGGAGGGGGTCACAGGACACAGGCCGGAGGGGGTGACAGGACACAGGCCGGAGGGGGTGACAGGACACAGGCCGGAGGGGTGATAGGACACAGGGCGGAGGGGGGACAGGACACAGGCGGAGGGGGCACAGGACACAGGGCGGAGGGGGGCACAGGACACAGGCCGGAGGGGGGCACAGGACACAGGCCGGAGGGGGGCACAGGACACAGGCTGGAGGAGACACAGGCTGGAGGGAGCACAGGCTGCAGCGGAGGCGGCGGGCACAGGCTGGAGCGGAGGCGGAGGCAGGAGGGCAGACTTACCGGTGGGCGCGCGTCGGGTGTAGAGGAGAGAGGAGGGGCGGGCAGAGCTGCAGGACAGTCAGTCCCGCCCTCTCTCTCTCCAGGCGCGGAGCACGGGTACCCCCAGAGGTTGTGTGGCCCCCCGAGGTGGCGGGGGAGCGTTGCCGGCGGAGGCCGCACACCGGAGTGTGGGCCGGTCCGGGCCGGTTCCCTCATGTTGGTGGGCGCACACCAGGCTGTGTCGGACCCAGTGGCGGCATGGCGGTCCCTGATGGAGAGTGGGCGGTGAGCTGCAGGGCTGTGGGCCGGATGTGGGTGGGCGCAGACGGGGCTCTGTGGGTCTGGTGCTTCCGGTTCCGGTGTTTGACACAGGAGGGAGGCCATCACGGAAGCGGAAGCGGATTTTGGGCGGAAGTGGCCTTCGGGTTTTATATAATAGATTATAAGATCACCCCTAAGTCTTCGTTTTTCCAAGCTAAATAACCCCAAGTTTAATAACCTGTCTTGGTATTGCAGACCCCTTAGTCCTCTAATGACTTTTGTCGCTCTTCTCTGGACCCGCTCTAGTTCAGCTATGTCTTTCTTATACACCGGAGACCAGAATTGTACACAGTATTCTAAGTGTGGTCGCACTAGTGACTTGTATAGAGGTAGAATTATGTTCTCCTCATGAGCATCTATGCCTCTTATAATGCATCCCATTATTTTATTTGCCTTTGCAGCAGCTGCCTGACACTGGCCACTAAATGTGAGTTTGTCATCTACCCATACACCCAGGTCTTTTTCAGTGACAGTTTTGCCCAGTGTTTTACAATTAAGCACATAATTATACCCTTTGTTTCCTCTGCCCAAGTGCATGACTTTACATTTATCCCCATTAAAGAGCATTTGCCATTTAGCAGCCCAAGCTTCTAGTTTACATAAATCCTCCTGTAATATAAAATTGTCCTCCTCTGTATTGATTACCCTGCAGAGTTTTAGTGTCATCTGCAAATATTGAGATTCTACTCGGTATGCCCCCTACAAGGTCATTAATAAATATATTAAATAGAAGCGGGCCCAACACTGAACCCTGTGGTACCCCACTGTTAACTGTGTGTATGGCTTTACATTTTTTTTATCTCGGGCTAGAAATAACATAATAAAATGGGAGAGGCATAATTTTACTCAGAACGGTAACAGCTTTCATTTGATATGTCACAAGACTATGGTTTTTTATATATTATTTGGGAAAAATCAAATTCAAAATTTTGATGCCCAATTGTGCAATAAATGTTAGTTTGAAAATTGTGAAAAAATCCTGTGTGTTACTTGTGATCTTGGTTCTATTTGTGCAGAGATTCAACTTGGGACCTGTCAAATTTATATATTTTTTATTTTATGGTTGTATGAGTTATTACAACTTATTGAATAAAACATTTATATGCAACAAAAAAGAAACACAAAAAACAAATCCCGTAAGTGCCAGGATAAATATATCTTAATCATCAGAACACAACGCTCAGCATTTTCAACCTGAATGCATTGAACAAACCAAAAGAAGAAAGGTGATCATATCCTCAAGTGTGATTAAACAACATTAAAAGAACCAAAAATGTTAACCCCTATTTATACATGAAAATTTGTTTTCTATTATATCACTAAACATGTCATTTATGAAGTGTTTAAGAAGAATAGTACAGTAGTTAAATCATCGTTCTTTAAAATATGAACTAATCAAATAATTAATAGTACGTTTTTAAAGTGGCTTTTTATCATCAATTTTTCCCTTTTAAGTGGGTGAAATGTAATCTTGTCCATAAGCGCTTACTAGCAATCACCATTTCCTTTTGTGTCAGAGTGTGTACGGCCTGTCACTGAGTTATTATCTGACTTTTTCACAATCTTTGGAGAGTACAGTAGCCAGCCACCAGCACCAATCATATTCACAGGTCACATAGCCAGTTATGTCATCCATTGCCAATCTTGTGCTTCCTTCTACCACTCCATGGACTTCACTGTCTTTGCTGAATGAAAAAATCCTTGTTTTTATTTCTGTTTCACTACATGGAATGAAAGTGTGGTATTGCTGAGTCCCTTTGATGGGTTCTGCTTCCTGTAACCGATGTTTTAACAAACTCTCCTCCTCTTCATAGTCCTGGTTTGTACAATATTCAATACAATATTGTTCATTCTCAGGTTGAGCCCTAACAAAGCTTTCTCCTATATGTCCTCTCCTTCTTCTAAGCTGTAACATATCAAAATAATACAGTAATGTCGAAAATTCATGGATTATTTGGTGAATATAGACCCCACACTTTTAGACCACAGGCTGAACAGATCTGAATTCAAGATTTTCGAATTGACACTATAATAGTTAAATATTTTAAAATGTGATCCCATCGCGATCCCAACTTGAAATTTGGTACAGATGAGGCTAAGAGCACAGCAGACACCTGTGCAGTTTTTGAAATATTTAAATTATGCCGATTTTTCAGAAATACATTTTAAAATTTTGCTTTTGCGTTCGCATGGGTAAAAAATTAACAAAGATACCCTTGTGACATATCTGGTGAAAGCCTGGACAGTTCTGAGTAGAACAGTGTTTATTTTGTTTCTCTATCTTATTTCTAGCCCGAGATATGATAGAAAATGTAAAGCCATACCAGGCCAAAATTTGCGCTTTTTTAAAACTTTAAAAATCTGTAAAAAATTAACTGATAAAGAAAAAAATTCAAAACTTTTTATTTGTAATTAACTAAGGTAGTACTTTATATAGAAAAAAAATTTAAAAAATCTAAAGACATCAGGTAAAAAAATATATTCATATTTAGATCACTTGATATGGAATGACCCATTGACGCTATTAATCTATTATATAATTGTGAATAGCTTTTTTGCCCCTTCGACTTCCGGCGTGGTCATGTGGATACGTGCGAAGCATTGGCCGCGAAGCGGCCATTGCGAGCAGTTCTAAGTCGACTCGCAGCGGCCATTGCGACAAGTTCAAAGCCGACTCGCAATGCCCGCGCAGCGAAGATTGCGAGTCAGAGACTCGCCGTTCTAGAATCCCGATGCATGTGCATCGGGCTCCCAGCTAGTAGTAAAATATTTTAAAATGTGATCCCATCGCGATCCCAACTTGAAATGTGGTACAGATGTGGCTAAGAGCAAAGCAGACATATGGGCAGTTTTTGAAATATTTAAATTATGTTGATTTTCAGAAATGCGTTTTAAAATTTTGCATTTGCGTTTGCATGGGTAAAATATTAACAAAGATACTCTTGTGACATATCTAGTGAAAGCCTGTGCAGTTCTGAGTAGAATGGTGTTTATTTTGTCTCTCTATCCTATTTCTAGCCTGAGTTATGACGAGAAATGTAAAGGCAGGCAACACCAAAATTCACACTTTTGTCGAACTTTGAAAATCATTTAAAAAAAAAATTTTTTTTTAATTTCTCTTCACATTTTGCATTGTCTGACATGCTATTATCAAATAACAAAATCTCAAAGAATTAAAAATATAGAGGTAATAATCATTATTTCACTTGACATGGAATGGCCCGTATACGTTATATTATACTAGCGTGGCGCCCCTATGGCAAGGTGCCACAGGGAGGTATTACATCCTAATTAGAGATGTGGTGTCTCTGTAACTGTGGACGTGGGGAGTCTTCAGAGTCTACACCCCAACACCCAACACAGGCCACTTTATCACAGGGGACTGATATTCAGTAGGTCTCAGGGAATGAAGTCTAGAGAGCGGGAGACGGGGAGTGACAACACAGTCAGACAGTTGGTGTGATGAGAGCAAGCAAGGCAGATGCAGGGGACCCTGCGGCTGCATCAGGAGGGACCCTCTTTGTAGAGCGGCAACCCACACTTGAATGGGGTTTACCCAGGACTGGTTGGAGCCAGCTGGGGACCCAGGTCGACACCGGCATACCGGAGCCGAGGTAGCTAGATGCAAGGTTCATCCCTAACTACACACAGGGAGCCGAAGCACCCCTAAAGCAGCCCAACATCAGTCCCGCAGCTGAGTTCATGACACCGACGAGTGAAAGACTTTTAGGTAACAGACCCCGTGGGCTAGAGACTTGGTTCAAGAGGGGTAGGAGAAAGAGTGCAACAAGACCACGAGCGCCATATTGAGGGCATCACTGTCAGACTCTGAGGAAACCGTCACAACCCACGGTTACAATACCCGTTAACCCAGACTGTACTATGTACCTGTTTCCATCTCGTGCAAGTAAAAGACCATTTGAGCTGAAGTGATGTCTGTCCTCAGTTCATTCTGCGCCCGGAGGGCCACAACATCATCACCGGAGGTGAGGACTACTACCCCCATCCTAAACCCCGCTGCCCTGAGGTAAAGCTCCACCTGTGGGGAGCTGTACTACCAAAGCTTCCTTCCTCAGCGGCCGGCCGCAGCGCTGGTAACCATTACCAGGTAGCACAGGTGGTGTCACGTTATCATTCCCCATCAACATCACCCCCATCCCACCATTGAGGGTCCATGGCACAGAACCGGGAACCGACCAGTCGTGATTCCCCACCGAAATAATCCCCTGTCCCGGTATCCGAGTACCCCCTACACTGTCGACCGACTCACTAGCTATTGAACTTGTTCTACGCCTGGGTGGCAAGTACTTTTATTGCCACATTTTTAATTTTATTTAAGCATTTCCTGAAGATGAAATGTATTTATGATGCAAAACCTTCTATGTAACCCAAATTTTTGGTGCAAACTCTGTGGTTTTACTTAAAATTTCTTTGTTGTTGTGGGACTTTGTAGGTCTTTATCTATTCCTCCCCTGGTTGCTTTCCTCCCCTTGATTTAAATTTCATGCCATGGCCGCTGCCATTATCCCTATGCTATCGCTAGTGCTATGTTCACAATGTAGTTGAATCCTTCAATAAACCGGCACCAGAGTCAGTGCATGATCATAACGTGATCTCCAGCGCCATTTTCTTGGAAGACACCATGTACTGTCCTCACATACATTGACACTGTGAAATGAGACATGCAGCTAAACCTTTCCTATCTTCTACTTAAGACCAGAGATCACCCCCCCCCCAGAGCCGTGGGATACTCAGAACCAGGCTACAGTACTGCTGGGGAGTCACAGGGGTCGAGACCCGGGTCCGTGACCCTGGCGGTGTCAATAAAAGTTTGGGAATTAATGTTTTGGGGATTAAAGTTGAGTTGCCACCCATGATGTTCGGCTACTGATGACCGACGATGCGGTGTGGGACCTCTGAGGATGATGGAATCGCAGCTAAGGTGGTATCGCTCCCCACAGATGGAGTGGTTCCCCAGGGCAACCAGTACAGTCTGTGGCGGTGGTAGGCCGTTGGGGTGTAGGACTGAGGGCCTGGAATGACCGACAGACACACAGTATGTAGTCTCCGTTACCTTTACTGGTAGTTACAGGTTAAACCAGGACACTGACCACAGGTGATGTTGTGAGTCCGGATGGCCTGGAAGCAAGTTGAGGATCTCCTCACCCGGTGAGTTCTAAGGCCTCTCTGCTGCGCTTCTCTTTAACCTCCCTGGCGGTATGATTATGTCAGGAATTTTGTACTAAAAGCGGCACCATTTTTTTGGTAAAAAAATTTCTTTTATGGGCAGAAATTTTATACTTTTTTATTATGGGCAGAAATTTTATACTTTTTTATTTCCCGCCCAGTTCCGCCTCCAATGAGCCGCTGCGGCTCACAGATACGGAACCAGGAAGTTATATGGAGGCATCCAAAGAGGCTCTCACCGGCGATCACAGCGGTGACATCGCTGGATCACCAGGAGAAGGTAAGGACACTCCGCTGCCACCTACCCCGAGCATCAGGGGCGGACCTACCGTGGTGCAGCTGGTTCAGCTGCACCAGGGCCCCGACTGGGTAGGGGACCCCTCAAGCATCAGTAGGGGGCCCCCGTGACCCTGTGACAGAGGAGAGGAGGGTAACTGAGGGAAGCATCCTGCTTCCCCATTCCCTTGGGTGTTCCCGCCCCTCCTCTCGTCTGCAGCCCCGGCTCCCAGACCTCCTAGCCCCAGGCGGTATCACCCACCCCCCTCGCTCCTCAGGTATAGGCACCAGCAAGCACAGCCGCTAGCACCCCAACCCCCCCCCGCTCCTCACCACCCATAGGCGCCAGCACATATCCGCCAGAGCTCCCCCCGCTCCTCACCTATTATTAGCACCAGCCAGCACAGCCGCCAGCACCCCCAACCCCCCCACTCCTCACCTAACAGCAGCAGCCAGCAGCACTGCTGCTAGCCCCCACTCCCCCCCTGCTGCTGACATAACAGCAGCCAACAGCACTGCTGCTACCCCCACTCCCCCCCCCCCCCAGTCCAAACATAATAGCAGCACATCCACTGCTGCTAGCCCCCACTCCCCCCCCAGTCCTAACATAACAGCAGCACATCCACTGCTGCTAGCACCCCCGGGCCCCCTCCCCCCCCGGTCCTTACATACCATCACCATCAGCAGCAGACAGCGGCGCTGCTGCTGGCACCCGTCCCCCCGGTCCTCACATGACAGCGGAACTGATGCTAGCCCGCCCTCCCCCCCACTCCTCACCTAACAGCAGCACATCCACTGCTGCTAGCAACCCCGGGCCCCCTCCTCCCCCGTCCTTACATACCATCAGCAGCAGACAACGACGCTGCTGCTGACGCCCGTCCCCCCTGTCCTCACATGACAGCGGAACTGATGCTAGCCCGCCCTACCCCCCACTCCTCACCTAACAGCAGCAGCGAGCAGCACTGCTGCTAGCAACCCCCCGCCATCCCCCCCAGCTCCTTGCAATGAGCTGCCGCACTGCCCGCGGGTAATCCCGAGCGTGACTCGCGGTTACCGCTTATGGCAGTGAAAGTTAACCCCGAGTCACACTCGGGAATACCGCTAGGCAGGTTAATGTAGTGCAGGGCCGGGGGACACTGGAAATAACCATGGACACAACAGGGTACAGTCTTCACCTTTACTCATAGTTCTCATGGTTTTCCAGGTGTTCAACCACCAGCCGGGTGCTGTGCCCTCTAGGTCAGGGATCCAGTTAAGTCTTGGATAATTTAGGTGTACTTCGCGGGTACCCCCTTCTGGTGTTCCCTCCTGGGTCGTCTCTCTGCGCTGGCTCTCGCCCTCCTGCCTCGCGCCTCGCACAGTATCCCGAGACTGTTCGGCCACCTTTTCAGTGGGTGTGTTCGGCAGTGGCTGCTGCACATACAGTTACAGAAGCCTCTGGTTTGCTATACTTAAGGCTTACAGCCCATCCTCTAGTCTGGGGCCGGTCCCCTTTGGACCTGGTCCTTCCACCCAGCTATGGCCGGTGTAAATTTGGGTGCCACAGGTGGATCCCTGACTTCCCGTGCCCCTAGGACCCCTTCTGTTCCGTCTGCTCTATCCTGCAGATCCTTCATTTCTCTGCTCTGGGACAAGCCTATCAGTAGCTCCAGTCCCCAGGACGTTGGTTCTCTTCCTCTACTCCACTCCTGCGTCCTCCCAGGACGCTGTCCTAGCTTCCTCTTTCCCTCACACTGTCTCTCTCTCTTTCTGTTCTACTTCCCCTTTTCTATGCTCCTTCTCCCACCCCTCTACCTATGCCCTCTTCCAGCCTGAGAAGGGGCCCTCCCTCTATAGTGTCCACCCAGATCCCCTGGCCCTGGATTGGTGAGGTGTTGGAGGCATGTGTCTGAGTATAGTAGTCCCTCCTCTTACCTAGAATGCGTTACCACACCTTTGCTGATGTGCAGTATCTCTGTGGTGACTGACACTTAGGGCGCCACATGTGCTCTCTCTGCCCCCTCTCTGCTGTGCGCTCTCTCTGCCACCCTCTCTGCTGTGTGCTCTGTCTGCTGTGTGCTTTCTCTCTGCCCCTCCTCTTCGCTGTTTGCTCTCTCTCGCCCTCCTCTCTGCTGTTTGCTTTCTCTCGGCCCCTCCTTCTGCTGTGTGCTCTCTCTCTGCCCCTCCTCTTCGCTGTGCTTTCTCTCTGCCCCTCCTCTGTGCTGTGTGCTCTCTCTGCCCCCTCCTGCTGTGTGCTCTCTCTCTGCCCCTCCTCCTGCTGTGTGCTTTTTCTCTCTGCCCTCCTCTCGCTGTGTGCTCTCTCTCGGCCCCTCCTCTCTGCTGTGTGCTTTCTCTCGTCCCTCCTTTCTGCTGTGTGCTCTCTCTGCCCCTCCTCTGTGCTGTGTGCTCTCTCTGCCCCTCCTCTCTGCTGTGTGCTTTTTCTCTCTGCCCCTCCTATCTGCTGTGTGCTCTCTCTGCCCCTCCTCTCTGCTGTGTACTTTCTCTCTGCCCCTCCTCTCTGCTGTGTACTTTCTCTCTGCCCCTCCTCTCTGCTGTGTACTTTCTCTCTGCCCCTCCTCTTGCTGTCTACTTTCTCTCTGCCCCTCCCTCTTCTGCTACTTTGCTTGCTCTCTGTTTCTCTCTCTGCCCCTCTCTCTGCTGTGTGCTTTCTCTCTTGCCCCTCCTCTCTGCTGTCTACTTTCTCTCTGCCCCTCATCTCTGCTGTGTGCTCTTTCTCTGCCCCTCTCTCTGCTGTGTGCTTTCTCTCTGCCCCTCTTTCTGCTGTGTGCTCTCTCTATGCCATATTTATGTCTGCCAATAAACACAAAGAACGAAAACCTGAACTGGAACTGAAATTTAGCCATGCAGCAGGTGCATGTTCACAAAATAGCAAACACAAACAAGAAAACATATGAGCAAATACCCTTAAATAAATGAATAAATAAAATGCATAGTACATAAAAGTAAAAGTAGGGTTCTTGGTGGCATTGTATTTAAAAAATGCGTAAGCCATCCCACCACGTCAAGGTGACCCCATCGGGACGGTCCCTACCTACCTATCTATCTATCTACTAACAACTAGAAAAGTTTTTTTCTGTTTTGTTATGGATTGAGAATCCTACTCCACATTGATGAGGGGTAACATCCCGAAACAGCTGTCTGTGGATGGATAACTGGCCCTTTAAATATTCCCTTGTCATATCTCTAAATCAGAAAACAGCTGGATATTGACTAAAAGGCCCACTTAATATGATGGTGATGGTGTTCTCTGCAAGGAGCCACCCCTTGGCTGGGTCCTTCCCTGGAGGGATATCTGGCTAGTTCTGTGTTTGAGACTCCTAACCGAGGCTGCAGAGACTATTTTCATATTCATAATTCCCAGGGGGCAAGTCGCCTACGAATTCACTGTGTTGAGCGCTTTAGCCAGCTGCCTGCAGTGTTTTCTTGGACTGGTCTCCCTGAGATCAGTGAATGCTTTGTGACAAAGGAAGGGAAAGACTGAGACCGGACCAGGCCAGCTGGGTCCAAGGAAGACGGCAGCGTTGACAAACTACTGGCAGGACAGACTTCCCTGACGTACCCAGGTAGTCACACAGGTAGGAGAGAGCCCGGTGATCCCTTGCAAGATAGGGAAACCCAAGGCTAGGCTGGGACAAGAGAGTCGGCTCTGGGTGACCGTAGCTACACGCTGGTACACGGACACACTGACGGGGAGGCACAGATTCCAGGTCTGGTCACCCAACACACGGGCTGGAGAAACAGCAGCACATAGGACCAAGGCTTGCTGCCCATGCACCGGTAGAAGCCACAAACAAGGACCGAGCTGCCCACATACAGCCCACGGGGAAAACAGAGGAGAGGAAAGCCTGAAAGGTTTCAGAAAGTCAAGGGTCTTAGGAAGGAAACCTGGCTGCAGAGGTTCAGTGACTGTCCGGAGTTATTTGGTGTAAAAGAACTGCACCGTCACTGTTGTACTGAGAAGGAACTGCAAGTAAAACCTGGTGAACCCTGCTTCAGTCTCCTGTGTGTGATTTCCTGCATACAGAACTTTATTACACCTTTATATCTTGTCAGGAGCAGCCCGGCCCACGGCGGGCTCATCCATCTTGCTGCAGAATCATCCATCCTCCTCCTGCAGCGAACAACAGCAGCGGTGGTCCCGTTACTGACTACAACCCGTGGGAAGCGTCACGACTTTCTCCCTTGTAAATATCCCCCCATTACTTGTGGGCTCGGGACACGGTCCGGACCAAGACTACCGTGATCATCAGCAGTTCAACCCCGGTCCAGTACCGAGTACCCTGTCCCAGTGGGCTCCACATATGGCTTATCTATCTATATACATATACAAGACCAAAGAATCTAAGAGGGTCCATAATCACATATAATTAACCATGACTTCCATATATGCACATAGAACCCAAAGAGAAGATAAATGGGTTTTCAAAGTGGTTTTCTAGTTGTGTTTCAATACCTGCCAATGTGAATATTCAAGAGAGCTCAGTCAGTATTTTTGTGCAAAAAGTGTGAAAATGTATTAAGAGACTTTTGAAAATATAGAGCAGGGTAAGATCAAAGCACGAGATGATACAACAATAAATAAGGACCAGATAAAAGATGCCAAGGAAGACAAGAAAGTCGGCCCCAATGTAGAGTAAGCAGCACTAAAAGATCACAGGGGAGAAGATGAACCTGGGCCAAGGTGCACTTCTAAGTCTCCTGCTAGGAATCCCATACAGGGGAACAGGTCAGGGTATAGTAAAGCAGTAGGAAATATGAAGGCTTTCCAATGGTAAGTCCCATCTAATATATAATCACCCTAACGCACTTCCGTAAGTTTCGGCACTGTTTCCGTCGTCGTGTCCGTGGCTGCCAAACTTACGGAAGTGCGTTAGGGTCATATTACATTAGATTACATATATATCCTGGACATTGCAAGTGAAGCTCCTCCTGCCCGCGCTCCCTGCCCGGTCACCCCCCGCCTGTCACCACACTTCCCCCCGCTGCCCCATCACCCCCTTGCCTGTCATCATAGCCCCCCTCCACTGCCCCGTCACCCCCCGCCTGTCACAACAGTTCCCCCCGCTGCCCCATCACCTCCCTACTTCTCACCATAGCCCCCCTCCACTGCCCGGTCACCCCCAGCCTATCACCACAGCCCCTCCGCTGCCCGATCGCCCCCCTCCACTCTCCGGTCACCCCCCGCCTGTCAGCACAGCCCCCCTCCACTGTCCGGTCATCCCCCCGCCTCTTACCACAGCTCCCTCCAGCCAGCCGCGATCTCTTTTCATGGTGCTTCAGGACCTCTGATGACGTCACGATGATGGGTGGACTCACAGATCACATGACCGTGACGTCATCAAAGGTCCTGTCCCGATCTAACCTCCTCTGCCTACTCATCCCCCTGCGCTGCCCACTGACCCACGCTCTGCTCCCTCACCCTCCGCTCTGTCCACTGACCCCCACTCTGCCCCTGACCCTGCTCTGCCCACTGACCCCCACTCTGACCACTGACCCCCACTCTGCCCACTGACCCCCCAACTCTTCCCCCTCACCCCCACTCTGCCCACTGACCCCCACTCTGCCCACTGACCCCCACTCTGACCACTGACCCCCACTCTGACCACTGACCCCCACTCTGACCACTGACCCCCACTCTGACCACTGACCCCCACTCTGACCACTGACCCCCACTCTGACCACTGACCCCCACTCTGACCACTGACCCCCCCAACTCTTCTCCCTGACCCCCCAACTCTCTCCCTGACCCCCTCTCTCGCCCCCTCACCCACACTCTGCTCACTGACTCTGCTCTGCCAACTCATCCTGCTCTGCCCACTCACCCCCTCTCTGCCCACTCACCCCCACTCTGCCCACTGACCCGCTCGGCCCACTGACCCCTCACACTGCCCACTGACCCTGCTCTGCCCACTGACCATGCTCTGCCCACTCACCCCTCACTGCCCACTGACCCCTCACACTGCCCACTGACCCTGCTCTGCCCACTGACCCCCCTCTGCCCACTGACCCCTCACTGACCCTGCTCTGCCCACTCACCCTGCTCCGCCCACTGACCCCTCACACTGCCCACTGACCCTGCTCTGCCCACTGACCCTGCTCTGCCCACTGACCCCTTAATGCCCCACTCACCCTGCTCTGCCCACTGACCCTGCTCTGCCACTGACCACTCACACTTCCCACTGACCCTGCTCTGCCCACTGACCCCTTAATGCCCACTCACCCTGCTCTGCCCACTGACCCTGCTCTGCTCACTGACCACTCACACTTCCCACTGACCCTGCTCTGCCCACTGACCCCTCACACGGCCCACTGACCCTGCTCTGCCCACTCACCCCTCACACTGACCCTGCTTTGCCCACTGACCCTGCTCTGCCCACTCACCCCTCACACTGCCCACTGACCCCTCACACTGCCCACTGACCACTCACACTGCCCACTGAACATGCTCTGCCCACTGACCCCTCACACTGCCCACTGACCATGCTCTGCCCACTGACCCCTCACACTGCCTACTGACCCTGCTCTGCTCATTTACTCCAGCTCTGCCCACTGACCCCCGCTCTGCCCACTCACCCCTGCTTGGCCCACTGACCACCCTCTGTTCACTGACCCCCCGCTCTGCCCTTTCACCATGCCCACTGACCCCTGCTCTGCCAACTGACTGTGCCCACTCACCCATGCTCTACCCACTGACCCTTCTCTGCCCACTCACTGTGCCCACTGACTGCCGCTCTGCCCACTAACCCCTGCTCTGCCCACTAACTGTGCCCAATAACCCTTGCTATGCCCACTAAACCCTGCTCTGCTCAGTCACCCCCGCTCTGCCCGCTGACCCCTGCTCTGCTCACTGACTGTGCCCACTCATCCCTGCTCTGCCCACTCACCCCTGCTCTGCCCACTTATTTTTCCCACTAACCCCTGCTGTGCCTACTGACTCTGCCCACTGACCCCTGCTCTGCCCAATCACTCTGCCCACTAACCCCTGCTCTGACCACTGACCCCCGCTATGACCCTGCTCTGCCCACTGACCCCCCAAATCCTGCTCACTGACCCTGCTCTGCCCATTGACCCCCCACTCTGCCCACTGACCCCCGCTCTGCCCACTGACCCTGCTCTGCCCACTGACCCTGCTCTGCCCACTGACCCCCCCCTCTGGCTACTGACCATGCCCACTGACCCCAGCTCTGCCCACAGACCCCAGCTCTGCCTACTGACCCTGCTCTGACTACTGATTATGCCCACTCACCCCTGCTCTGCCCACTGATCCCCCACTCTGCCCACTGACCCCCGCTTTGCCCACTCACCCCCAGCTGATCCGTTTCCCAGCCAACGACAGGTGGAGCGAGCCGCCGGAGGGTAAGTATCCTCACTGAGGTTTTTTTTTTTTTTTTTTTCATAAAGAAACGGGGGGGGGAGGGTGCAGGAAGTGGAGGCCCAGAGGGACGGGGGCCGCGGGGAGTGGAGGGGGTCAGGAGGAGCGCCTCCATCCCTATCCCCGTATCCATCCTGCCCCCCCAACACCATCCTGCCCCCCCGACTCCATCCCGCACCCCCACCACCATCCTGACCCCCCGCCAACATCCTGCCCCGCCGCCTCCATCCTCCCCGACCCTCGCCACCATCCTGCCCTGCCGTCTCCATCCTGCCCCGCCTTCTCCATCCTGCCTCACTCCGTCCATCCTGCGCCACTCACCTCCATCCTGCCCCTCCGGCTCCATCCTGCCCCTCCGGCTCCATCCTGCCCTCCGCTCCATCCTGCCCCGCCGCCTCCATCCTGCCCCGCCGCCTCCATCCTGCCCCGCCGCCTCCATCCTGCCCGCCCCCATCCTGCTCTGCCACCCACCATCCTGCCCCTCTTGCTCCATCCTGGCCCACTCGCTCCATCCTGCCCCGCTCACTCCATCCTGCCCTGCTCACTCCATCCTGACCCCCGCAGTTCTTGCTCCCCCCGCCTCCATCCTGCCCTCCCGCTTACTCCATCCTGCCACACTCGCTCCATTCTGCCCCCCCCAACACAATCCTGCCCCCCCTCCCCTCCTCAGCTGATCGCTTTCCCAGGCAACGACAGGTCCTAAAGGCCTGTAGGACCTACAAGGCGGAGGTGGAGCGAGCCGCCGGACAGGTGAGTATCCTCACTGAGGATTTTTTAAATTTTACTGTGGACAACCGGGGGCCAGGAGGAGTGGGGACCGCGGTGACTGCAGTATTGCCATATACCAAAGTGCTGCTATACATGTGCTATAATGTACTGCCATATACCATAGTGCTGCTATACATGTACTGCAATGTACCGCCATATACTATAGTGCTGCTATACATTTACTATAATCTACCGCCATATACTATAGTGCTGCTATGCATGTGCTGTAATTACCACCATATACCATCGTACTGCTATATATATATGTACTTCACTCATGTTGACTTAACAAGTTCTGTCAATCACAGTATGTCAACTACCTACATATTCTAGACTACCCCATTCTTTAGAATCGGCCCGCCATATATAAAAGCCGAAGCCACTTCCGTCTTCAAGTGACAAAAATTACGTCACCGGACGCAAGTGCCTTGGACACTACACCCGCTCAGGGTGGACCAAGATGCCGGCCGTAAGCAGAGCGGGACTCACCCAGCCCCGCTTACGCCCACCCCAACACTGCCCAAAACACCCACACATCACGGGCAAGAGACGACCGGCGTTAGCCGGTTGTCTCCTGTCCGCCACACACCACTTCGGGAGACTACCGCCATTACCTGCGGCTGCTTTCACAAGTCCTGGCTCCTCCCCCTCACTTCCGCCGCCCTGGGCTGTGCAATGGCGGCCGCACGGATCACCCTCCGCTCCTGCACTGCCACCAACCTCCGGGGCTCAGTCCTCTGCCGGATGGCAGGAGGCCA
>JARQOC010000003.1:806047911-806146219 GCA_033576535.1 Allobates femoralis | reverse complement strand
GTTTATGTAGAGCCCACTGGGACGGGGTACTCGGTGCTGGACCAGGGTACTGCTGGGGATGTCACGGAGGTCCTGGTCCGGACCGTGTCCCGGGTTCACACAAGTAAAAGGGGATATATACAGGGGATAATTTTTGTCGTGACGCCACCCACGGGTTGTTGTCAATGATGGGACCACCGCTGCTGCGCTGCTCTGCCAGGAGGATGGATGGATGATGGGGCTGCAGCCAGATGGATGAGCCTGCCGTGGGTCAGGCTGCTCCGGGCAGGGTAAAAGGTATGATAACCAGTTCTGTATACCTGGAATCAAACACAAACACTGAAGCAGGGTTCACCGGGTTTACTTGTCAGTTCTTCAAACAGTTCACATCAGTTCTCAGTACACTTCTCAACACAAGTCACAGTTCAGTTAACTCCGTTAACACTGAGCCCTCTGCAGCCAGGCTGTCACTCCGAGACCTCTCACTCCTTCTAAGTACGTTCAGGCTGTTCTTTCCTATCTGTTCTCTCCCCGGGTTGTATGGCGGCAGCTCAGACCCTTGTGGGTCCTCATGGATGCTGCTGTGCCTTCAACCCTTGTTGTGGGAACTCCAACCTGGAGTTAGAGCTCCCGTCGGTTAATCTGGGAAGCCAGAATGTTGCTTCGGTTCCCCTCAGAGCCGACACTCTGGTGTGTGCCTAGCCTGCAGTAACCCACTCTTCTAAGGTGTTACCAGGCTCCATCTCACCCGTGTGATTCCAGCTCAAATAGGGCAAACCACTCCGCCGGTAGTTGGTCGGTGCTGCTGTGTTACTCGGACCCAGTGATGCTGGTCCGGTCTCTGTCCTCACACTCACCTGGAATGCTGGCTATGGACGAGCTTTCTCTCCATGGTTTCTGTGACTCTGTGGATTCTGCGTCTCCAGGGAGCCCGATCCCTCTGGGATGTGTCACTTTCTTCTGGTGTCTTTGCTGCTCGGCTCACTCTGGCCTACTAACTCCTTCTCCTCTTTTTCTCTTTTTGTGCTCTCTGTCACCTGATCTACATTCTTCCCACCCACTTTCCTCTAAACCCACCACCCCTTTCCCGCCTAGAGTCCCAGGCTCTGGGTTGGGTGCCTCCTTCTGTGGGTATGTGTGTTGTGAGGGTGTTTGTTGCACAAACTGTCTATCTTCCTGCCTAGCTGCAGTTCCCTATGTGGCCACAGGGGCGCCACATTTACTCACAGCGTTGTCGTTCCCAGTTACAGCAGCCATCACCGTTGCAATAACCCGTGGAGTGCTCCAATTTGGTCCGCTGTGCCCAAAATCGGAGCAGTCTCCAATTTTGGGCACAGCAAAAAATCAGACACAATCGGATCCGACAAAAATCGGATGGCAATTAGGCCAAATCCGATCCAATCCGTGCCCAGAGGGGGCCAAATTGGACAACAGACAGCCACGGATCCTCAAAAATCGCAGTGTGAAAGCACCCTAACTGCATCCCTTGCTGAAACAACACTATTTTTCTAATCTGCATACACCATCCCTCTCCTGGAGAATTACTTGGAACTGACCAGCACTTGTCCCCTCATCTCCCCTGGCCTTGATAACCATACTCTTGAGTGATAAATTGAGCAGGGGTGACATCTGCTGGCTGACGCCAGAATCAACCAACAGCAGTAGACAATTCATAGGTGTCATCTGCTGATCTCTAACATATAACAAGCTTCTGTTGAATTTATCTTAAATACAATCTACAAACACACAACCTGTTACCGATATCAACTTTTTATCCACCCTGCTCCCACTAACCAAGACTATGATATAGAAGTTAGACTATGACAGCCTTCCTACTCTCTGTCCCACTGTGACCAACAACCTGGCAATCCGCAATCCCCAACTGCTGCCCACTGATCTGCTATTTCCCCCTGCTTCCAGGGAATGGTAATGAACAAATACTTAATAAAAACCCTAACAAAGAAACCCACCGCCCCACAAGAGCTCCTGCCGCTCAGCATACAATCGTCATCAACAAAGCACAAAGGAAAGTCTGCCCCAAAGCCACCCAAACAACTTGCTAGGAACACAAGTCGTCAACCTGCTTCTCCATCAGCCAGCTCTCCGCCTGAATCACAGATGGATCCCGGTCCGTTCCCACCGCATATTTCCCCGCTATCAAGTTACTTTGAACCGCCCAAGCAAGAGCAAGACTCTTCACAAATAGCTTTGTTAGCTGAAGAGGTCTCCAAGCTCCTGATGCCAAAATTTGACCAGCAGTTTGACGCCCTCCACGCTGCCCTTGCCGCAGCCATGGCCCTAATTACTACCAACTCTCAAAAGGTCACAGAGCTGGAAAGCAGAATCAAGGCCAATGAAAAGGAGATTGCGGAACTAAGGGCCTCTCTCCAACAGAGTCAGGCCGCAGGGCGAGAAATGCATGACAAACTGGAGGACTTGGAGAACAGAAACCGCCGCAACAACCTGCGTTTTGTAGACATCCCGGAGTCGGTGGGCGCTGAACATCTCATGGACTATTTCACTAAAGACCTCCCAGCGGCCCTTCGGACGGATCATTGAAAAGACAAAATGACCATAGAGCGAGCGCATAGACTAGGTCCCCAGGGCCCAACTGAGGCGGCAGAAACAGTAGACCTCGCCCAGTCGTAGCAAAGTACCTCAACTGGGCGGTGAAAGAAAAGGTCTTGAGAGCATACCGACAGCAATGAGAACTGACTGTCCATGGCTCCAAGATTCTAATATTCCAGGACTTCTACCCAGCCGTAGCTCAAAAATGCAAGGCATTTGGACACACCTATCGTCTACTGATTGAAAAAAAACATTAGAATTTCAACTATTCTACCCAGCTAAGCTCAAAGTCCAAGAGGGCGACCGTGCAATTATTTACGAAGACCCTGAGGTGGCGGAGAGAAGATTCCGTCATGCTAAGGACGTTGCAGTGGGACGACCTAAAGACTTGCCACCCACGCCATCTCCTACTATAGGAAGACTGTCATCTCCATAATACAATGTTTCTCCCAGTGATGGCACGGCGCGTTCTTGGAGAGCTGCTACCACTGATTTGCAATGTTGACTGTATTGTTGTTTTTGTATTCTCTCTCTGTTTTTACCCTCTTATGCTCTCTCCTTTCTCAACCCAGGTGCCAATCCATGCGAGACCCACCACTGATGACACCGTTACTACCTGTTCACTCCTGCGGCTCGCTGGGACTGACAGGAATGAACACACCCAACGGCCATATGCTGCACAGACCCTGTCTTGGAATCCAGGATGAGTACTCTTAAAATACCAGACCCTGACACCAATTACACCTCACCACGCTTGTGGTTCCTGTCATGGAACGTGACAGGCCTTAACACCCCCCTCAAACGTAAAAGTCTTGAACTATCAAACTATTCTCACCAGATGTGGTCTACCTTCAGAAGACACACTGGAGGGCTGACAATCCTGGTAAATTGCTAGCTCCCTGGATAGGAGATTGCTACACTGCCACGCATACTTCATCATCACGCGGAGTAGCCATTCTCATCAAAAAGGGCTTACCATGCACCATTCAGGACTCCATTAGTGATAGCCAAGGCAAATATCTGATTGTGAGGGTGGAAGTAGCAGGGAGAATATATTTCTTGGTCAACCTCTACGCTCCTAACCACGACCAACACATCTACACATCGACTCTCCAGGTACTTCTAGGACTTGGGCCTGGTCGCCTGATAGTGGGAGGAGCCTTTAACTTAGTACAATGCCCCACTCTGGACCACTCCTCACCCTCTCCACAAACCTCAGCAGCCACCACATCCCTCTTACACTTCATGGAACAGTTTTCACTCTGTGACCCATGAAGAGTGACAGACTTCACAGCTAGAGAATACACGTGTCACTCCCTCACCCATCAGTCCTTCTCCCGGATTGATTTCTTCCTCATCTCCTCACACTATTCCCCCAACACCACGACTCCCGTCTTCACCCAATACTGATCTCAGACCATGCTCCCATCTCACTGTTCCTAACACTATTGGAGCCAAGCCCCCAGATGAGACAATGGAGGTTCCATCCTACCTAGCAGAGTCGGATGACTTCAAAACCTTCCTTAAATCCCACAGTGGAATGATTTCATAGATGACAATATTGCAAACACTGACAACACCCCTCTGCTCTGGGCCACTTCTAAGGCTGTTATGAGAGGCCATATTATCAGTTTTCTATCATGCAGGAGGAAAACACACAGAAAGAAATTAGATGCCTTACACATCTCCCTACTCCAGGCTCAGTCGGGATTTGCCCTAACCCCATCCCCTGACACACAGCAAACCTACACCATGGTCAAACACCTACTGGACTCCCTCATACAAGGCAAGTTCAACTGACTCAAAACAAGTTTTATCGCTGGGGAAACAAGACAGGTAAATTATTAGCGACCCTACCAAAAGGCAAACGACCATACAAACCAATTCTTAAACTAATGAACCCCACAACAGACCACCGACCAGGAAGAGATCACGCAAATTTTCAGCGATTACTATGAAGACCTCTACAGAGCCCCCCTGCTAACCTCCCATAGATTAATTCCTTCCTGAACCCAATCAATCTCCCATTCCTGACCACTGACAACAAGTGACGCTAGACTCAGAGATAACAGAAGACGAAGTGAGACAAGCTATATCAGACGCATCCAGCAGTAAGACCCCAGGCCCTGATGGTTTCTCTGCTTAATATTACACGATACTATTCCCTGACTTAGTACCCACACTGACTAACCTCTTCAACACAGCTTTCCTTCAGAGGGTCCCCATCGATAGATTTACTGACTCATGCACCATAGTTATCCCTAAACCCAATAGAGACCCACTACTACCACAATCATACCCCCCAATCTCACACTCAACCACGACTACAAACTCCTGGGAGAAATCTTAACAAGCCGCTTACAACTGATATTACCCGGTCTCCTGTATGAGGCTCAAATGGGCTTTACTCAGGGGCGGAGCAGTGTGGCAAACATACGCCTGGCGGTCGCTGCTACGGTTTTGGCACAGCACTCACCAAGTCTGCCCGCAATGCTGATGAGTCTAGACCCCGAAAAAGCCTTTGACAAAGTGGCATTGGCCTTTTTTGTATGAAGTTCTGGGCAGGGGGAATTTTGGCATCAATGCCAAAATCAAAAACCAACACTGCCCTTGCAGGATGCAGTCAGACCCCACTCACTATGTGAAGCAAGCACCAGGTGCAGGCTGATAAAAATCACCTCTACCTACAATCCTAAGCAAGCCCATTATGTGCATGGCAGGTCGCCTCCCACATTTTGTTGTAGGTAGAGGTGATTTTTATCAGCCTGAACATGGTGCTTGCTTCACATAGTGGGGTCTGACTGCATCCTGCAAGGGCAGTGTTGGTTTTTGATTTTGGCATTGATGGTAAGTTTTTCTGATGCTGCCTTTTTTGAGCAGGGGGAATTTTGGCCCAAGGTTCCTGGAATATATTCAATACCTCCATACCAATGCAAATACCCAGGTCTCTGTGAACGAATGCAGCGCACCAACTATAGACCTCTTCCAAGGAGTCACGCAGGGATGCCCTCTGTCACCCCGCCTATTTAACCTTTCTATTCTGTTGCAGACCCCTACTTTTAGGGGACTCACGTGGGCTCTAGGGAGCTCAAGGTCGCCGCATTCGCAGATGATGTCTTGCTGAAAGTAACTAACCCCAAACAGGTTCTGCACTCTCTTAAACACGAACTAGAGGACATGGAAGGTCTATTGGGCTATAACATTTACTGGGACAAAACAAAAGTGATGATGTTAAGCGGCCCCTCCAGACCGTTGTGGAAATCGGGGGTTCCCCTGTCATTGGGGATCTCACTAAAATACCTGGGAGTGCAAATGACGAGACACCCGGCTAATCTATACAAAACCAACATCAACTTATACCTCAACAACATAAACTCCACTTTAGCTAAATGGAAAGATTTTAATCTATCATATTTGTTTGGTTTTTTTTACATGATGCAGCCACGCTCGAAATATACACTCTGCCATTTACTATCTTATAACAGCCTAACAATGTAGACATCAAGACATATTTAGACCAATGTATGAGAAATTTTATTTTCAATAAAGAAAGCCTAAAAAAAAAACAAAAAAGAAAACAAAACACAATTTAAGTCAATTGTAAACAGCCACATTATAGTGTCGTGAAGTAGGAGGTTTCCAATGACGTCAAAATGTTCCCTGCTCCACTTGGGAGACAATAATGGATAATAAATGGATAAACCCTTAAAACATTAGATATTTACATTGAAAGATCATATATCATGAATTACACTCAAAAAACATATCTGTTTCAGAGTATTTGGTATAAGAGTCGTATTTCTCAGACGGACTAGTGAATGTGGTGAAGAAGCCCTTCTAGGTTTATTTTGCTGAAATTCACACTAGATCTGTAATGGGATTTTGCATCCTGACCCTCCAATACTAAACATGAAAAATAAAGAAAAAATGAAAAAAGTGGAACAATAGACCTTGCTGCACCCCATAGTACCACTGTATTATATATCTGAACCTATCATAATAGGAGCCAGGAAAAATGAGAATACGACTCATTTCCATCTATATATATATACAAAACATTCAAAGAGAGATAAAATAGATGGTAAGTAACCATACTAAGTGAAAGAAAGTGTTTTATCCTGAACGGCAACGATATATAAACCCTGCTGAATCACTACATTGTAATTAGTGCTATATATTAAACTACATCAAATGAAATTAGTGATTATAAAAGTTAGGTAGAAAGATGACAACAATATCTTTCCATCCATGTCACAACCCATATATATGAGAGTATCTCATATCCCAAAACCAGATCACACCCGAGACAAATGAGTTGTACTGGGCCGATGGAAAAATGATCTGAGATTAAATAATAGGTCATTCTGTCCTCTTCAGGATGATATTCAGCTCCACAGTTGGGCATCAATTAGAATGCGGCATACACTGGAATGCGCCACTGTGGAGCTGAATATCATCCTGAAGAGGACGGAAGAATCATTCTTCCATCGGCCCAGTACGACTCATTTGTCTCCCGGATGTGATCTGGTTTTGGAATATGAGATAATCCTGTATACACTGTGTGCAGAATTATTAGGCAAATGAGTAAATTGATCACATGATGCTTTTTATACACGTTGTCCTACTCCAAGCTGTATAGGTTTGAGAGCCAACTACCAATAAAGTAAATCAGGTGATGTGCATCTCTGTAATGAGGAGAGGGTGGTGTATAAGGTATAAGGTATAATGTGTGCTTAATTATTAGGCAAATGCCTTTCCTTAGGCAAAATGGGTCAGAAGAGAGATGTGACGGGCTCTGAAAAGTCCAAAATTGTGAGATGTCTTGCAGAGGGATGCAGCAGTCTTGAAATTGCCAAACGTTTGAAGTGTGATCACCAAACAATCAAGCATTTAATGGCAAATAGCCAACAGGGTCGCAAGAAGCGTGTTGGGCAAAAAAGCGCAAAATAACTGCCCATGAATTGAGGAAAATCAAGTGTGAAGCTGCCAAGATGCCATTAGCAACCAGTTTTTCCAGATTTCAGAGCTGCAACGTTATTGGAGAATCAAAAAGCACAAGGTGTGCTATACTCAGGGACATGGCCAAGGTAAGGAAGGCTGAAAAACGACCACCTTTGAACAAGAAACATAAGATAAAACGTCAAGACTGAGCCAAGAAATATCTTAAGACTGATTTTTCAAAGGTTTTATGGTCTGATGAAATGAGAGTGACTCTTGATGAACCAGAGGCTGGATCAGTAAAGAGCAGAGAGCTCCACTCCGACTCAGACGCCAGCAAGGTGGAGGTGGGGTACTGGTATGGGCTGGTATCATTAAAGATGAACTTGTGGGACCTTTTCGGGTTGAGCATGGAGTGAAGCTCAACTCCCGGACCTACTGCCAGTTTCTGGAAAACAACTTCTTCAAGCAGTGGTACAGGAAGAAGTCGGTATCGTTCAAGAAAAACATGATTTTTATGCAGGACAATGCTCCATCACATGCATCCAACTACTCCACAGCGTGGCTGGCCAGTAAAGGTCTAAAAGAAGAAAAAATAATGACATGGTCCCCTTGTTCACCTGATCTGAACCCCATAGAGAACCTGTGATCCCTCCTAAAATGTGAGATCTACAGGGAGGGAAAATAGTACACCTCTGGGAACAGTGTCTGGGAGGCTGTGGTGGCTGCTGCACGCAATGTTGATCGTAAACAGATCAAGCAACTGATAGAATCTATGGATAGAAGGCCGTTGAGCAGGGGTGCATCAAGCCTCCCTGCCGTCTGAGCCGATGGCAGGAGTGGGGGAAGAAGGAGGGGGTGAGTTTGCTGTCAGACTACAGCACCGCCGCCACTGCAGCCGTAGGTGAGAAGCGGGGGGGGGGGTGCTGTCGAGTTACAGCACCGCCGCCCCTGCAGTCTTGGGTGAGGAGCTTCTTACCGCCTAAGCTGACGGCGCCCATCACACAGGAAGCCAGTGTGTGACGCTGGCGCTGCCCCCTTCTACAATGCCGCTCCCCAGCCTGACTGCCGCTTGATCCTCAGGGCTCACGCTGTCCAATGGATGGTGCGGCCCTGCTGTTGAGGGTCATCATAAGAAAGGTGGCTATATTGGTCACTAATTTTTTGGGGTTTTGTTTTTGCATGTCAGAAATGTTTATTTCTAAATTTTGTGCAGTTATATTAGTTTACCTGGTGAAAATAAACAAGTGAGATGGGAATATATTTGGTTTTTATTAAGCGGCCGTCACACGCTGCAATATCTTGAACGATATTGTAAGCGATCACGTGCACGCGCGATCGCTTACAATATCGTTCACATCGCTGGTGAGATGTCACACAGACAGACTCACCAGCGATGTGGAGCAGCGAGATCGCTGGTAACTATGGTACACATCGGGCTGCTAGGCGCCGCGCGGCGCTTAGCAACCCGACGTGTACCATAGTTACCATCTCCCAGCATAGGCTCTGCCGCTGGGAGATGGATCATCGTGGTGTCACACACCACGATGAAGCAAATTGAACAAGCGATGATCGCTAGATATGAGCTCCGGACCTCATATCTGCGATCTAGCGATCTAGCGATCAAGCGATTTTACATTGTAAAATCGCTTGATTACACGCAACGATGCCCAAACGATATCGCTTAAGCGATCAAAAAGCAGATCACTTAAGCGATATCGGGCACGATATTGCAGCGTGTGACGGCCGCTTTAAGTTGTCTAATAATTCTGCACAGTAATAATTACCTGCACAAACAGATATCGTCCTAAAATAGCTAAATCTAAAAACCCCACTCCAACTTCCAAAAATATTAAGCTTTGATATTTATGAGTCTTTTGGGTTGATTGAGAACATAGTTGTTGATCAATAATAAAAATAATCCTCTACAATACAACTTGCCTAATAATTCTGCACACAGTGATTATGGGTTGTGCCATGGATGGAAAGATATTGTTGTGTCATCTTTCTACCTAGCTTTTATAATCACAAATTTCATTTGATGTAGTTTAATATATAGCACTAATTACAATGGAGTAGCGATTCACCAGGGTTTATATATCGTTGCCGTTCAGGATAAAACACTTTATTTCACTTAGTATGGTTACTTACCATCTATTTTATCTCTCTTTGAATGTTTTGTATATATATATAGATGGAAATGAGTCGTATTTTCATTTTTCCTGGCTCCTATTATGATAGGTTCAGATATATAATACAGTGGTACTATGGGGTGTAGCAAGGTCTATTGTTCCACTTTTTTCATGTCCATGATTTCACTGCAACCAGAGATCTGTTCAGAAGTTGGACACAGAAGTTGGTGTGTGTAAAGCGGCCCTTATACCTAATATTCTGACACAGAAATACAAGACATCTCAGATGGGTGCAATGGCCGCAGACTGACATCCCACTAATAAGGTTGCCTGACAGTGCTGCTTCCAACACACAAGACATCATTTCATTTTTGTAATTTTTAATAGGTTTGGATAAAATATTTGATGTCTTATAGAGTTTTAGGGATGTTGTTTTGTTTTTTGAGTGTAATTCATTATATATGATCTTTTAATGTAAATTTCTAACGTTTTGTAGGGTTTATCCATTTATTATCCATTATTGTCTCCCAAGTGGAGCAGGGAACATTTTGACGTCATTGGAAACCTCCTACTTCACGTCACTATAATGTGGCTGCTTCTAATTGGCTCTAATTGTTTGTATATACTTGAACTTGTAACTTGCTGGTCATTCTGTTAATGTATCCCTGATGAAGACTTCGGTCTGTCATTATCCGCAGCAGCGCAGATCAAATTATCTTTGGGTATTAAGTGACCATCCATGAGGTGGGAGATCCTGCAGCAGCTGTTGACATGCTAAAACCGGTTGTAGGTCACACAACCCATCCAGGTGAGCAGTTCATATACTGCGTACAATTTATTGCATAAACAGATTAGAGCCATTGCGCCCTTGTCTACCCCCCTTTTCACAGTCCTTTATATTGACCAGTTGTTGGATACAGATGTGAGCAGATGTGGTGGTCGAGAGAAAGAAACTGAGCAGAGCAGCGGGCCCGGCAGCTTAACCACTAATGGCTGGCTGGGGACCCAAGTACAAACCGTCAAGATTCTGAAGGAGCCAGGTGAGCCTGATCCAAACCGGGTCACTGGTGGCTAGGCCAGGACAGCCAGAGAGCCGGCTGTGTAGACGTGGCAGGGAGCACTACATGGCCCTAACCACAGGACATTCCAGTGGGGTGCGGAGACTCTATGAACGCAACCTAACTACCACAACGTAGTAAGACAAAGCCATTGGATTAGGGCTAGTGAGCCCGAGGGATCATTATGTTTAAGAGGTAGCTTACACCTCGAAACACGTAAACCAGTGGACGGTCACCCCACCATATGCCTGAAATGTTCTGCCTCGTTACCCTGTGCTTTTAAAACATTTTGAATAAAGATTTTGGAATTAACCAGCTGGTGCCAGAATCTCTTCTTAACTTGTGGACTACTCTTTGGATCCTTTGTCGTGCAGAAAGGAACAGGTGAGCAGGGATTCCCCCTTGATTGAACTGTAGGGTTGGCTTGGAAGCAGAAGTAAAGTAGCCAGTCAGCTCAAAACGTGTGTGAGACTGTTATTCTGTGAACCCCGGTAGGGCCTCCTGCCTGCAGAGCCACATACTGACGATTCCAAGGTGCTGGCTGGAGCGGCTGCTGAGGACAAGATAAGTGCAGCATCCAGAGCACACACACCAATTCCCCCCCTTCTTACACCTGCCAAGGGGACACCTGCCCTACCCGTGGAGGGCTCGCCATCTAAGCTGCCCCTATCACCATCCCCGGCAGGAATACGGCAGCAGTGGTTCCCCATTGTTAACAAACCACAGGTGGCGTCACAAACATCCTCATAGACTTCATAAATCCTTTTTAATTGCCGCACCTAGGACAACGGGATTGGGCTACGGCACCCTGATATCTCAGAGACAGCAGAACAGTCCAGTCTCGAGTACCCCGATCCTTGGGAGGTGCAACACTCAAATGCAACTAAGATAACCTTTTTTTTTTCTAACCTACACAAATCCATCGTTCATAATCTCTCATTATAGGAGAGGCCTTTTATATTGTATAATAATACAGTCGCTACACTTTAAACTGCGTCTTATAGATGTGGCCTTACAAGTGATTTATAGAGGGGTAACATCACATTCTCCTTGACTTCGACCCAGATATCCCTATGTTTCTAACACTGTTTTTGTTAATAATTTTCTCGGTTTGAATTTGCCTAGTTTTTGTTTATTCTTGACTTACTCCACCGGTCAGCAGCTACTCTGCATAAGTAACCAGGCGGTGCCTGCAGAAAAGACCAGACGTCTACATAGAGCGTTGCTGGCTTGTACTAACCTTTTCACTAACTCCATTATGGTACCTTCACACCCTGCTACCGAAAGGTAGAAACCACCAGGTATCGGACATAATTGTACCTGATACCTTGTAAACACCGCGAAGTGGCGGCGTGTAATTCAGGAACTACCTTCCTGTCTCTTTGGTTACCTGTGTTTCAGCCGTGCTCAAAAACAAGCAGGCATAAACCCTATGGTGGCGGCGTGTAATCGGGGCACAGGAAGGTATTTGAGTGGCCTAGCGTAATCCCTGGGGCGTGCCACGGCGGCATGTATACCACGCCCCATCAGCGATCATTGGTGGAAGCTCCTGCGTTATGATTGGTTGTCGCTGCATAGGGCGGCATATTTAACGAGCTGACCAGTCACAATACACATTTGCAATAGCATCATGTATTAGCCAGCCTTCCTGCGCTGGCTGGCCAATTATGATGCTATTGCATTGTCCAATCACCGTACGAGCGTCGCGTAATACACAACTCTGGCACGCCTATGTCCTTGCGGCGCACGATATGTACGCCCATATTGCCTTGTGGTAGCGGCGTGTAAATCAGGGAAGGTGCTTCACAGAAGGTAACCTGCGGCACCCGTCGGCACTTCCGGGGAACGAAAATACCTTCTGTGGAGCATCTTGTGGCAGCGTATATTTGCGGAATCGGGTACCGTTAGGCACCATTGAAAACGCGCGCGTGCATGTGCAGTGCCTACCTGTTGCTACCTTCGGTAGCGGCATGTTAAGGTACTATTACAAGTGAAGGGAGAGAACAGAGGGATGTCTTATTTCAGCAATCCTCGGCGGCTCTCCTGACCTGAGAGTGACAGCATGTATTTCTGTGTCACTGATTGCTGTAAGACATCCACTGAATGTAAATCCTAGCGTATTGTTCAGACCAATGAAGTAATATAAGACTTGATTCATTTTTTCGGGGCAACACAATATGTCACTAGATAATCCCTTACCTCTTTCAGGATGGTATTTTCATTTTCCAATTCTCCGATGGTCTTCAGGTAGCCTTGAATTTCAGAATTTGCCTATTCGTTTGCCCATAAAAAAAAAGAAAACGAAGATCACTCACATATCATTCATATTCTTTATGTAACATTATGGTCTCGACTTTGGTATTTGACTACTCAAAAATGGCTGTCTAGTGTCTTATTATTTGGCCTTGTCAATATTTCAGCTTGCCAATCTGTTCACAGCTGACAGTTTGTTACAATGAGATCCCCAGTGTTACTGTCTCTTCTAGCACGCATCAAAGATTCATCAAATCATTTGTCTGTAACTACGAACTAGGGATGGGCGAATCTACTCGCTAGGACTCGTTACTCGGCGAGTAGTAAGGGACTCGCAGGACTCGGTACTCTGCGAGTTTCCCAGCGTTTACTCGCACGAGTCCAATGCAAATCATTGGCAAACGCTGACAAAACTAGGATTGCCATTGTTTGCATTAGACTCGGCTACTGTGCCAGTGATAGCAGGGAAACTCGCAAAGTAACTGTTGTTTCTTTGTGAGCAGAGTCCAGCTGTCTTCTCTGTGCAGCTCCAGGGTCCTAGAGCCCGCCTGCTCACAGAGATGATGTAGCAGTGCTGAGATTGTTCTCAGTCTGCTCATTCCCTGTGCATAGACATCTATATATTATTTCATGAATTTCAGAGTCTCAGAGTCAGAGTCTCAGAGTCAGAGTCTCAGAGTCAGAATCTCAGAGAGTCAGAGTCAGAATCTCAGAGAGTCAGAGTCAGAATCTCAGAGAGTCAGAGTCAGAATCTCAGAGATCTCAGAGTCAGAGTCTCAGAGTAGTCAGAGTCTCAGAGTCAGAGTCAGAATCTCAGAGAGTCAGAGTCAGAGTCAGAATCTCAGAGAGTCAGAATCTCAGAGTCAGATCTCAGAGGTAGAGTCAGAATCTCAGAGAGTCAGAATCTCAGAGAGTCAGAGTCAGAGTCAGAATCTCAGAGAGTCAAGTCAGAATCTCAGAGAGTCAGAGTCAGAGTCTCAGAGAGTCAGAGTCAGAATCTCAGAGAGTCAGAGTCAGAATCTCAGAGAGTCAGAGTCAGAATCTCAGAGAGTCAGAGTCAGAATCTCAGAGAGTCAGAGTCAGAATCTCAGAGTCGAGTCAGAGTCAGAATCTCAGAGAGTCAGAGTCAGATCAGAATCTCAGAGAGTCAGAGTCCAGAGATCTCAGAGAGTCAGAGTCAGAATCTCAGAGTCTCAGAGTCAGAGATCTCAGAGTCAGATCTCAGAGTCAGAGTCATCAGAGTCAGAGTCTCAGAGTCAGAGTCTCAGAGTCAGAGTCTCAGAGTCAGAGTCAGAATCTCAGAGTCAGAATCTCAGAGATCTCAGAGAGTCAGAGTCAGAAATCTCAGAGAGTCAGCAGATCTCAGTCAGAGAGTCAGAGATCTCAGAGAGTCAGAGTCTAGAGACTCAGAGTCAGAGTCTCAGAAGTCAGAGTCAGTCAGAGTCAGAATCTCAGAGGTCTAGAGTCTCAGAGTCAGAGTCAGAGTCAGAGAGTCAGAGTCTCAGAGAGTCAGAATCTCAGAGTCTCAGAATCTCAGAGTCTCAGAGAGTCAGAGTTCAGAGAGTCAGAGTCTCAGAGAGTCAGAGATCTCAGAGAGTCAGAGTCAGAATCTCAGAGTTCAGAGTCTCAGATAGTCAGAGTCAGAGTCAGAATCTCAGAGAGTCAGAATCTCAGAGTCTCAGAGAGTCTCAGAGATCTCAGAGAGTCAGAGTCAGAATCTCAGAGTCTCAGATCTCAGAGAGTCTCAGAGAGTCAGAGTCAGAGATTCAGAGTCAGAGTCAGAATCTCAGAGAGTCAGAGTCAGAATCTCAGAGAGTCAGAGTCAGAATCTCAGAGAGTCAGAATCTCAGAGAGTCAGAGTCAGATCTCAGAGAGTCAGAGTCAGAATCTCAGAGAGTCAGAGTCAGTCAGAATCTCAGAGTCAGAAGTCTCAAAGTCTCAGAGATCAGATCTCAGAGAGTCAGAGTCAGAGATCAGAATCTCAGATCTCAGAGTCTCAGAATCTCAAAGTCAGAATCTCAGAGTCTCAGAGAGTCAGAGTCAGAATCTCAGAGAGTCAGAGTCAGAATCTCAGAAAGTCAGAGTCAGAATCTCAGAATCTCAGAGAGTCAGAATCTCAGAGAGTCAGAGTCAGAATCTCAGAGAGTCAGAGTCAGAATCTCAGAGTCTCAGAGTCAGAGTCAGAATCTCAGAATTTCATGAAATAATTAAAAAAAAATGCGTGGGGCTCCGCACAATTTCTATTTCTAGCCAGGTACAGCTAAGCAGCTGGGGGCTGGAATCCGCAGCGCAGGGATGCCCAAGCTTTCTGGGCACCCCCCGCTGCAAATTACAGCCCGCAGCCGCCCCAGAAGATGGCGCGTTCATTGAAGCGCCATCCTCTGGCGCTGATCCCCGCTCTTCCAGCGGCCCTAGTGGCGGTGGCACGCTGGGTAATAAAGAGGTTAGGGCCAGCTTTGTATTATCAGCTGGCCCTAAGCCCGAAATTTATGGCGGTCACGCCAATATTAGACATGACCGCCTTGAATTTCTATTAAATTGTTTTAAAAAAAACACAACACAGAGAAAAATTTTTATTAGAAATAAAAAAAAAAGCCATTAGAGACTCCATCTTTAATTAAAAAAATCCTCTTCCGTCCGACGCAGTCCAAAACGCGATGTCCTCTCTGCTCATCCCTGTGCATAGATATAGAATCTATATCCTAGTTTTGTCTATATTATAGATCAGAGGTCCCCAAATCCAGGCCTCAAGGGCCGCCAACAGTGCAGGTTTTCAGGATTTCCTTAGTGTTGCACAGGGCTTGGAATCATTACCTGTGCAGATGATCACGTTAGCACATGTGCAATACTAAGGAAATCCTGAAAACCTGCACTGTTGGCGGCCCTTGAGGCCTGGAGTTGGGGACCTCTGTTATAGATGTCTATGCACAGGGAATGAGCAGACTGAGAACAATCTCAGCACTGCTACATCAGGCAGCAGGCAGGCTCTAGGACCCTGGAGCTGTGGCAGCCAGCACACTGAGCAGACAGGACTCTTATCTGTGCGAGTTTCCCAGCGATTACAGTTGCAAAGTAAACGAGTCCAATGCAAATAAATGACAAAACTAGGATTGCTTCAGGCTGAAGCTTCCGAGACACATCTGCGATTTGTAAATCTCACACTACTCGCTATTACTCGCTTCCCCATTCATTAACATTGGACTCGCTAGACTCGCAACGAGTAGCGAGTCCCGGGCTCGGACTCGCTAGAGTCAAGCGATTCCGAGTAATTTAGGATTCGCCCATCACTACTACGAACAAATAACGAATAAGAATAAATGAAATATCTAGAAGTAGAAACTTAAGAAAGGTGGTGTACACTGCTTGGACAATGCAGGGTTAGCGCTGTTCCAGTGGTGTCGCCGCATATGTTCCCGGGACTCACTTGAGGTTGTACATCACGCGAGTCCAGTGCCGAATCACCGCTGGCTGCACTGTCTTCACCTTCAGACTTATATTAACATGAAGTGAGAACTTCGGCTGCCGCTCATTTCATGATGATAAATCATTTGTTTGAAGGCGAGGACAGTGGAGCCGGCGGTAATTCAGCACTGGACTCGCATGACGTACAAACTCAAGTGAGCCCCGCCCCAGGAGAGCAAGTGCTGACACCGCTGGAACAGCGCTGACAACTGAGGTGAGTATAAGCTTTTTTACTTCTATGGGACCAAACATGGGAAATGGGAAAACGTTGTTTAAGTAGTGGACAACCCCTTTAAGCGTAAAAAGAATATAACAGCAGTGATGTTTTTCATTAATTCTATGAATTTCTATGTCATCATTTATGCATATCTGCATCTGGGGGATACAATCACTGGCCTGGAGACTGGCACTGGTTGGGAAACACTGGTCCACCCAATCTCCTTTCCATAAAACCCACGAAAAATCAAATCTCCCCTATCCACCAGACTGACATCATTAGGCCTAGTCCTCACTACATTTGGGTGAACACTTCCAGCCAAGCTCCTGGAGTAAATGCAAAATGTAACAATAAACCAGTTGGCATTTATCTGAATAAGGCCAGAAACGTGTGCCCACTTGGCCTCCACCATGATGGCACAATTATTTCACACTCTCTGCAGTGTGAGCAGAGCTGCCATTTATTTGTAGGATATACAGATCTTCAAGGTGAATATCTACAACACTGTGGACCAAGATTCATTATTTGAAAACTATTGCAAGTCACTATTTTTCTTCCTGTATTAATCTCTGGTGCATTTTGTTCTAAATCCTTCACAGATCTTGTATTTGGTGCTAAATCATAGATGCTCTAAAGTGCACCAAAGTGAAAACTCCAGAAACGGCTAGGGTCACACTCAGGGGTGGACTGGCCCACCGGAGGATCGGGAGAACCCCCGGTGGGCCCCGGGTAGTGATTGCCACACCCCTAAGCCCGCCCCCATATCCCTGGGCCCCCCTGATCCGGTAATATTGCTAATCATATCGGCAGGACTGCCAATATGATTAGCGATGGGTGTGCCCCCTCTGCAGCGGCAAAGTAGGCGTGATGGCACAATTATTTCACACTCTCTGCAGTGTGAGCAGAGCTGTCATTTATTTATAGGATATACAGATCTTCAAGGTGAATATCTAAAACACTGTGGACCTGATGCATTATTTGAAAATTATTACAAGTCACTATTTTTCTTCTTGTATTAATCGCTGATGCATTTTGTCTTAAATTCTTCACAGATCTTGTATTTGGTGCTAAATCATATTTGCTCTAAAGTGCACCAAAGTGAAAACTCCAGAAACCTTGAACAAGGGCTGGCACTGGAATGAGGTGCATGTCCCCCAAAAAAATAAACATGACATTTGGTAAAAGTCGCATTTCATGAATCTGGCTAAAACATCTGGACAAGCCAAGTTGTTCCAGTTGAATGCCTCTGGAGGTGGTGATCCAAAGTGCCTTCTAGGTCCTCCTCAGCCTCCTCATCATCATGGTCCTGGTCTTGGTGGTATTGGGGAATGATTGCTCTGACTGCTGTGAGGGGCCCAAGGTGGTTGACAGGAGAGGGATCCCGGAGGAAAGATGAGGGGGCAGGCCCCAATCTTCTGCGGGCCATGCCCCCTTACTGCTTCTATGGGTCCCTTCTCCTGTCAATCTCCTCTGGGCCCGACACCTCACCTCTTCTGCGAAGCAGAGGGGGCCGGCCTGACTGAGACTGACATCTTCAGTGACGTCAGGCTCATGATGTCACTGAAGATGTACCGAATAGGCTGATATGCACAGTACAAACTGGACATCACTGCACAGCGCAGGTGTCGGCAGGATGCGAAGGACGGAGCTGCTGCTGCTGGTGGTATGATGCGTGTATGTCCACGTGTTTGTCTGTCTGTCTCTCTGTATGTCTCTGTGTTTGTCTATGTGTCTGTCTGTTTGTCGCTACACAGCACTATATTGTATATATAGGTCCACACTGCATCCTGTATTACAGTGTTTCTGTATATACTGTATGTATGGACCTGTATATAGAGTATAGTGCTGTGTATACAATATAACGAGCCAGCAGTCTCTAATGAGCATAGGGCCAGCAGTCTCTAATGTACATACGACCAGCAGTCTCTAATGAAGTCTGTGCTAGCATTTCTTCTGTGGTGTTGCTATCAGTGTCGAGAGTGGGAGAAGAGGGTTGTATTGACAATCCAACACAATGGCAGCACTTTGAACACATTTTATAAGTGGTCATAAACTTGTAAATAACTCATGAAAGAATAATGTTTTACGTTAAAACCAAGCACACTTTTGTTCACTTATGAAATTCTCAATAAGTTTTAAGTGTCAAATGACCCTCTTCCCATTGAAAAAAATAAAGTTGGATTCAAAATGGCCACCATGGTCACCACCCATTGGGAAAAGATTTCCCCTCCCATATACTAATGTGCCACAAACAGGAAGTTGATATCACAACCATTCCCATTTTATTTAGGTGTATCTATATAAATGGCCCACCCTGTAGAGTGTATTCTTTGTACAGAGCCACAGGAGTAACACTGACAAATGAGATGCCCATATCATGTCTAGTACAGGCAGTACATGACTTATTGCACCAAGCTGCACTGTGTATAACATTGTGCTCTGCTACTCATTCACTTCCTTTAAATAAGAACCTTCTATATATAGAAAAGTATTGGAACCAGGGCCGGCATCAGCACCCGACATACCTGGACAAGTGCCGGGGCCCTGATAGCTGGGAGAGCTCACTTGTCATCAGGGACAGGCAGTCCTGACAGCGAGGTGCCCATCTGGGACATGCAGCCCTGAAAGCCAGGGGCCCATCACAGGACACTCAGGGCTGCAGCGCTCCCAGTCCGCATGGCTAATTTGCATGTTTGCATGTAATGCAAATTAGCTATGTGCTGGCTCCCGGGGCTATGGAGCTTCATTCTTTGCCAACTACAGCAGTGATGAGTCATCACCCTGCGACCTCATCACACTGCTGCAGCCCTGTAGGAAAGAAGAAGCTCCACGGCCCCAGGAGCCAGCAGCGCAGCAAGGAAGCACAGACTGGAGCCTGCAGAGAGGATGGGGAAGCATGACACAGCCCTGGTAGAGAAGAAGGAAGGTGAGAATAATCGATTATTTTTTTTTCACTGTGTGCTGGATGCTGCTGGGGTACAGTATATGGAGGCTGTGGTGGGATATATGGAGGCTGTACTGGGGTATATGGAGGCTGTACTGGGCTATATGAAGGCTGTGCTGTGGTATATGGAGGCTGTGCTGGGCTATATGAAGGCTATGCTGGGGTATATGGAGGCTGTGCTGGGGTATATGGAGGCTGAGCTAGGCTATATATATGTAGGTTTTGCTGGGCTATATATATATATTACATGGGGACTGTGTTGTATATATAATATGGAGGCTGTGCTGGAGTATATATAATATTTGGAGGTTGCTGCTAGGCTGTATATGTTACTTAGAGGCTGCTACTGGGCTGCCACATCCTCCAAATAATATATACAGCTCGGCACAGTCTCCAAATAATATATACAGCCCAGCACAGCCTCCGAATAATATATACAGCTTAGCACTGCCTCCAAATAATATATATAGCCCAGCACAGTCTCCAAATAAAATATACAGCCCGCAGCCTCTATATTATACATACAAAACCCACAGCCTCTATATTATATATACAGCCAGCCTGAGCCTCCATATTATATATACAGTCCAACAGTCTCAATATTATATATACAGCCCTGCACAGCCTTTATATTATATATACAGCCCATCCAGGAGCCTCTATTTTATATATACATAGCATGCAGCTTCTTTATTATAATCATGGTCTGTGTTAAAGGGGCCCACTGAGACTGTTTCGCCCGGGGTTCACAAAAACCTGGAGCCGGCCCTGATTGGAACCCTACACATTACTCCTGCAGGAGCTTTTATGAACCTCATGCTTTTATTACATATACTAGATGGCGGCCCGATTCTAAAGAATCGGGTATTCTAGCCTATGGTTATTAGGGTATACGGGGGCTCAGTGGTTAGCAGACTATACAGCGGCTGAGTGGTTAGCAGAGTATACGGAGGCTCAGTGGCTCATAGTCTGCTTTAGGCCGAGTGCAGTGGTCAGGGGCCGAGTGCAGTGGTCAGGGGCCGAGTGCAGTGGTCAGGGGCCGAGTGCAGTGGTCAGGGGCCGAGTGCAGTGGTCAGGGGCCGAGTGCAGTGGTCAGGGGCCGAGTGCAGTGGTCAGGGGCCGAGTGCAGTGGTCAGGGGCAGAGTGCAGTGGTCAGGGGCAGAGTGCAGTGGTCAGGGGCAGAGTGCAGTGGTCAGGGGCAGAGTGCAGTGGTCAGGGGCAGAGTCTAGTGGTCAGGGGCAGAGTCTAGTGGTCAGGGGCAGAGTCTAGTGGTCAGGGGCAGAGTGCAGTGGTCAGGGCCAGAGTGCAGTGGTGGGGGTAGAGTGCAGTGGTGGGGGTAGAGTGCAGTGGTGGGGGTAGAGTGCAGTGGTGGGGGTAGAGTGCAGTGGTCAGGGGCCCGATGCAATTGCATCGGGAGCGCGGTGAAATGAATTGTGTGTATACAGGTGGGTCAGTGGGTAGGAGAGTATACAGGGGGCTCTGAGGGTAGCAGATTATACAGGCAGCTCTGTGGGTAGCAGAGTATACAGGCGGCTCTGTGGATAGCAGAGTATGATGTGGCGGGAAGCTGGAGGGGTGAGGAGAGGTGGCGCTGGAGGGGTGAGGAGAGGTGAGGCAGGAGGGGTGAGGAGAGGTGAGGCAGGAGGGGTGAGGAGAGATGCGGCTGGAGGGGTGAGGAGAGAGGAGGCTGGAGCGGCGACATGACCGTTTGGCACACCTCTGCTCCTCCAGGCTGCACACATCACGGCGGTCGTCTCCCGCCCGTGATGTGTGTTTTAGGCAGTGTAGGGGCGGCCGTAAGCGTGGCGGGGCTGCCTGAGTCCCGCTCCGCTTAGGGCCGGCATGTTGGTCCACCCTGGACGGGTGTAGTGCTGTGGTGACGTCACTTTGGCGATGACAAAGTGACGGAAGTGCTGGCTAAAGTGACGGAAGTGAGCCTTCGGGTTTTATATATTAGATATAGCAGCACTATGGTATATGGCGGTACAGTATAGCAGATGTATAGCAGCACTATAGTATATGGCAATATATTACAGTATATGTACAGGTGCACTACAGTATATGGGGGTATTTTATAGCACATGTATAGCAGCGCTATGGTATATGGCGGTACATTACAGTACATGTATAGCAGCGCTATGGTATATGGTGGTACATTACATTACATGTATAGCAGCGCTATAGTATATGGCGATACATTACAGCACATGTATAGCAGCACTATAGTATATGACAGTATATTACAGTATATGTAGAGTTTCACTATAGTATATGGTGGAATTTTATAGCACATGTATAGCAGCACTATAGTATATGGCAATACATTAGAGTACATGTATAGCAGCACTATAGTATATGGTCATACTCAGCTCCCCCACCCCGGTCCTCTCTCCAAAAAATAAAAAAATCCTCAGTGAGGATACTCACCTGTCCGCCGGCTCGCTCCACCTTTGTCTTCTAGGTCCTACAGGGGTTTAGGACCCGTCGTTGCCTGGGAAACCGTTCAGCTCATCGGTCACATGACCGCTAACTGCCAGGGGGGCAGGATGGATTAGGGGGGCAGGATGGTGACGGGGGTGGAATGGTGGCAGGATGGAGCGAGCGGGGCAGGATGGAGCGGGAGGGGGGGGGGGCAGGATGGACCCGGGGAGGGGGGTCAGGATGCAGCCGGAGGAGCAGGATGGTGGTGGAGGTGGGGGCAGGATGGAGGCTGCGGGGCAGGATGGAGCCGGCGGGGCAGGATGGAGGCGGCGGGGCAGGATGGAGGCGGCGGGGCAGGATGGTGCGAGCGGGGAAGCATGGAGCGAGCGGGGCAGGATGGAGCGAGCGGGGCAGGACGGAGCGGGCGGGGCAGAACAGAGCGGGCGGGGCAGGACGGTGGTGGGGGGACAGGATGGAGCCGGCGAGGCAGGATGGAGGCGGCGGGATAGGATGGAGGCGGCGGGGCAGAATGGTGGCGGGGGGCAGGATGGAGCCGGCGAGGCAGGATGGAGGCGGCGGGATAGGATGGAGGCGGCGGGGCAGAATGGTGGCGGGGGGGCAGGATGGAGCGAGCAGGGCAGGATGGTGGCAGGGGGGCAGGATGGAGCGAGCAGGGCAGGATGGAGGGAGCGGGACAGGATGGTGGTGGGGGGGCAGGATGGAGCGAGCGGGGCAGGATGGAGGCGGCGAGGGGGCAGGATGGAGGCGGCGGGCGGGGGGGGCAGGATGGAGGCGGTGTGGGGAGGGCAGGATGGAGCCGGCGGGGGGGGCAGGATGGAGCCGGCGGGGGGGGCAGGGTGCAGCCGAGGGGTGGTTGGGCAGGATGGAGCCGTCGGGGGGGGCAGGATGGAGTCGGTGGGGGAGGCAGGATGGAGGCGGCGGGGGTGCAGGATGGAGGCGGCGGGGGGGGCAGGATGGAGGCGGCGGGGGGGCAGGATGGAGGCGGCGGGAGGGCAGGATGGAGCTGGTGGGGGGGCAGGATGGAGCTGGTGTGTGGGGGGGGGGCAGGATGGAGCTGGTGTGTGGGGGGGGGCAGGATGTAGCGGGCAGGGGGGTAGGATGGAGGCGGCAGGGGGGGGCAGGATGGGGGCAGCGGGGGGGGGGCAGGATGGGGTCGGCGGGGGGGGCAGGATGGAGCCGGCGGGGGGGGCAGGATGGAGGCGGCGGGGGGGCAGGATGGAGGCGGCGGGGGGGCAGGATGGAGGCGGCGGGGGGGGCAGGATGGAGCCGGTGGGGGGGCAGGATGGAGCCGGTGTGTGGGGGGGCAGGAGGGAGCTGGTGCGTGGGGGAGCAGGATGTAGCGGGCGGGGGGGGTAGGATGGAGCGGGCGGGGGAGGCAGGATGGAGGCGGCGTGGGGGGGGCAGGATGGAGCCAGCGGGGGGGCAGGATGGAGCCGGCGGAGGGGTTAGGATGGAGCCAGCAGGGGGGGGGGCAGGATGGAGTCGGTGGGGGGGTGGGGTGTGTGCTATGGAGCGTAGGGGGGGGGCAGGTTGGAGCCGGTGGGGGGTAGGGGCAGGATGGTGGTGGCAGGGGGAAGGGCAGGATGGATGGAAGGATACTCACCCGTGTGCCGGCTCGCAGGACCTGTGGTTTCCAGCTGATCGGTTTCCCAGGCAACCACAGGTCCTCAAGCCATGGAGCTAGAGGATGTAGATGGAGCACGCCGGCGGACGGGTGAGTATCCTCTATGAGGCTTTTTTTTATTTTTAGTAGAAGCAAGCAGTGGGGGGCCGCAGGAGGGCAGGACGACCCGCGGGGGGCCGCAGGAGCCGCGGGGGGGGCAGGACGACCCGTGAGGGGCCTGCAGGAGCTGCGGGGGGCTGGAGCAGCCGCAGGGGGGCCGCAGGAGCCGCAGAGGGGGCAGGACAACCCACGGGGGGCCCGCAGGAGCCGCGGGGGGCAGGAGAAGCCGTGGGGGGGCCACAGGGGCCGCGGAGGGGGCAGAAGCACCCGCGGGGGGCCGCAGGAGCGGGGGAGCCGCGGGGGGGCAGGAAAAGGTGCGGGGGGGGGGCCGCATGTGTGGCGGGCGGGAGGCGCGGGGGGTGCCAGTCGTCTGCGGGCGGCGCCGGGAGAACCGCATGTCCTCCGCTCTGAGCTCCGACACTGGGGCGGATGAGAACCAAGCAGCGGGAGGAGGAGAAGGAGGAGCGGGAGGAGAGGACCGGAGGAGAGAGGAGGCGCCGGGACACAGGGGAACGTTCCTGGCCGGAACGTCTGAAAATGGTTCTGGTGGGCGCCCACTTCCGGTTCCGGTCTGATTACACAGGTCCGGAGTCCATCACAGAAGTTGGCCGGATTGGCCGGAAGTGGCCTTCGGGTTTAGAGAGAGAAAGAGTGTGTGAACGGGGCGCGGAGAGAGAGAGAGTGTGTGAACGGGGCGGAGAGAGAGAGTGTGTGAACGGGGCGGAGAGAGAGAGTGTGTGAACGGGGCGGAGAGAGAGTGTGTGTGAACGGGGCGAAGAGAGAGAGTGTGTGAACGGGGCGAAGAGAGAGAGTGTGTGAACGGGGCGAAGAGAGAGAGTGTGTGTGAACGGGGCGGAGAGAGAGAGTGTGTGAACGGGGCGGAGAGAGAGAGTGTGATCGGGGCGGAGAGAGAGAGTGTGTCAATAGCGAGGAGAGAGAGTGTATGAACGGGGCGGAGAGAGAGTGTGAACGCGGCAGAGAGAGAGAGTGTGTCAATAGCGAGGAGAGAGAGAGAGAGTGTGAATGGGGCGGAGAGAGAGAGAGTGTGAACGGGGCAGAGAGAGAGAGTGTGTCAATAGCGAGGAGAGAGAGAGAGTGTGAACTGGGTGGATAGAGAGAGAGTGTGAACGGGGCGGAGAGAGAGAGAGTGTGTGTGTGAACGGGGCAGAGAGCGAGCGACAGCATATTGTAGAGTGAGACTGTGCACAGGTAGAGACATACACAGAAAGGGGAGAGAGTACATGGGGTGACAGGCAAAGGGTGGAAGAGACAGAACACATGGGGGGAAAGACAGCAAACGGGGGGAAAGAGAGCATAAGAGGGATTATATCTGTGGGGGAGATTTTATATATATTACAGTCTGCAACTTTTACAATATGATATATTTACACATTGAGCAGTATATGTTAAAGGGGCCCACTAAGACTCTTTCGCCCGGGGCCCACAAAAACCTAAGACCTACCTTCCGGCGGCCGGGCACATTGCCAGAGACCGCAGTGCACGGCCGGCAGCTGCATTGTTTGGCTGCCAGCCCTGACAGCGTGTATGCTGTGAGGAGCAGAGAGAGCACTGTCTGCAGCCGGGACTTCTTCACACAGCAGGCAGTGCCAGAGCGAGGATGAGGTGTGTGGGCGGGGACAGCACGTGAAGTCCTGCATCCCACATGAAGAGGAGCAGACAGAGCTGCAGCAACAGTGTGGAAGTAGATGAGGTATGTGTGCCCCCCAGCAACAGCTGCAGCAATCAGTGTGCCTCCCCCAGCAGCAGCCATATGTCTCCCCCTTGGCACCAGCAATATGTGCCCCCCCCCTTAGCAGCAACATCACTGTGCTCCTTCAGCTGCAGCAATAAACAATATGTGTGCCCCCAAGAAGAAGCTGCAGCAATCAGTGTGCCTCCCCCAGCAGCAGCCATATGTCTCTCCCTTAGCACCAGCAATATGTGCCCCCCCGTAGCAGCAACATTCAGTGTGCTGTCCCCCCAGCAGCAACAATATGTGTGTGTACCCATGCAACATGGAGGGGGTCCGTCCCGTGCAGCACGGAGGGGGTCCCGTGCAGCACGCAGGGGGTCCTATGCAGCACGGAGGGGGTCATGTGGTGGTATATACAATACAGTGGTGGTATTACTATGTGGAGGGCACAGTGGTGACATTATTATGTGGGGCAGTAAGAGGAGCACTGTTTTTGTGCCACGCAGCATGTGCAGTAATAGGGACAGCAGCAACGGCTCAGTATTGGGGGATCAGTAGGATGAGGAGTTTGTTCAGTTTTGGGAATAGATCGGGCTGGAAATGTGAGATGTCAGATGTGTCTTTGTTGTAATCTATGTAGATGGCTGGAGAAGTTGTCATGTCCGTCTGGGGACCTAGAATGGGGGAACATGGGGGCCCAAGACGTTATTACTATATGGGGGCCAGAATGAGGAACATACATTATTGGTTTACGGCGGGAAGTAGGGACATATTTACTGTAGGGGCCAATCAGGCGACATTATTACTGCTGTATAATTTACTTTTCCATGAGGGGAACCAAAGGGAGGCCTTGTTACTGTACGAGGAGGCACGATGTCGCTTTTTTGGTCGTTTGATGTAGTGTGGAATGTGCTATGGAAGTGATCAGTTTTATACAGTAGATAACTGTGTTATTTTCTGCAGAGATGAGTCCTGGCTAGAAGACGTGATATTTGTCTGTGACAGAGGAAGAAGCAACCTGAAGATGAACGACTTCACCAAGATACATCTCTGGTGAGTAGGTGTATTACCTATCCACGCACACTATACACTATATACAGAGCTCCTGTGTATAATGTCACTAGTGATCTCTGCATCACCTGTACACTGACACTATATAGAGAGCTCCTTGTGCATAATGTCAAAGGTGATCTCTGCATCACCTGTACACTGACACTATATACAGAGTTCCTGTGTATAATGTCACTAGTGTTCTCTGCATCACCTGTACACTGACACTATATACTGAGCTCCTGTGTATAATGTCACTGGGGATCTCTGCATCACCTGTACACTGACACTATATACAGAGTTTCTGTGTATAATGTCACTGATAATCACTGTATTTACACTGACCAAATATACAGAGCTTTTTTTAATCTTCATTATTGTAGTAGTATTGGTCACTATTCACACTGAAGAAGAAACAGCTGGGCACCACAGAGTACTGACATGTAGTAGTGGGTCTGGCACCAAACTTGTGGTTTATCAGGTAAGAGGAGAGGGGAAGGAGCAGACGACGGCAAACCATTTTTAGCTGGGTGGTGCTTCTATGGGTTGACTGGATTTTATTGGTCACTATGTTGTGGCATTATGTGCTCTGGTCATGGTGTTGTATTTCGTAGACTGTGAGCCTTTGTGGACAGGATTTCTCCCCTCTTGTTTCTGTACAACTGAATTGTCAACATTTATTGTTACTTGTATTGTTACTATGTTACTTGTCCTAGTCTGCCCTTTTTAACATGTAAAGCACCATGGAATATAATGGCGCTATATAAATTAATAATAATAATAATATTTGTCCCTTGAATGTGGAATTATTCAATTACAATATGTCGGTTATATGTGGTCTTATCATGGTGTGGCAGTATTTATACCTTGCACGTGGTAGTATTTGATCACAGTTTAGTAGTAATATGTGCTCTGATCACAGTGTGGTGGTATGTCTCCTTTATATGTGGTATTACTGGTCTTGGTATAGTGGATTGTGGTTGATTATTAGTTTTTTTCTGATATCAATAAGGGGAAAATTCTTTATTTCTAGTAGATATTAAAAACTTGGTTGCTTAACCCCTTCCTGTCCTGTAATAAACAAGAAGGAGAGAGGAGGCGCAATGGTGCAATACCGTCTGTATAATTAATCCCTCAGGAGGGTTATATATATGTGCACTAATCTGATAATGTTGTGCAGAACCATGCACAACACTGGTGTGAGCGTTGTTTTTTTTTTTCTCCCTCGTTACCTCGTGTAACCTCTGGTCCTCACAGAGCTGGAACCAAGCTGCTCCTGCCGTGTAGCTCAATGAGACAATGCAGTTTTTCCGAAAGATCCATGGTCTGTAATGGGCGCTCATCAGGTGAAAATTTTTCACCTGATGAAGACGGTCATAAGCCATCGAAACATGTTATGGCTATGGAGACACGAGGAATAAAGCCTTTTTAATTCACCTGGGAATCCTTTGCTTTTACCTGAACGCCCATTACAGACCGTGGATCTTTCGGAAAAACCTTCCTGTCCTGTGACATAGCAGCAGCAAAATGCACTTACAGAAGTTCCAGAGAAAGCAAGTAATTATCTCGTCTAAGGCCACATTCACACAGTGAGTATTTGGTGAGATTTTCACTTCTGTATTTATAAGGCGGCCGTCACACGCTGAGATATCGCTAAAGATATCGTAGACGATGTTAAATTTGCATATCGTCCGAACGACGCGCAAAATCGCTCATCACGACGCTACACCCACAGACATCGCTCAGACGATTCCCCGATCCCCCCATCCAGCGATCGTCTGAGAGATGCAGTTATCAGCAGTGGACATCGTTCAGCTAAAGTCACACAGAAATCTCCTAAACGATGTGGGAGCAAATGTGGGCGTAATTGGAGCCGATAGGCGTGGTACATGGGCTCCAAGCTGCGCCCCTCACTACACCATTGGTGCTCAGTACTGCGTCCTCATTGGGTCAGATGTCCTTTGAAACATGGCGGCCTCATCCCCACAATGTCCTGTGATATTGATCGTAATGTATATGTGTGCTGTAGCACATAACTAAATTGCAATGGGCAAAACGTACAGCCGCGTTATGTGTGCCGCGCCCGCCAACATTGTGTGGGTATATGACAAGGTGGACACTATATAGCAGGGTCGGGGACCACGCAGAATCGATTATCAAGTTGACGCAATTGGGTGCACAGTTCGGAGATATTGTGCAGCCGACGCCTATGTGTGGTGCTGAAGACAGCGCTTTCAAAATGGCGCCCTGTGAGGGCAGCCAATGGCAACGCATCATCTTCCACCAATGCGAGCTAGTGGTGAAGCAGCCAATCCGAAACCATTTCGTTGCACGAATCACCACTGAGGAGGTCAGGCAATAGGAAACTCCTGACACGCCTACGTGATGGATTTTGCCATCGCTTAAATCACACGTTTCGTGTGATGTCGGGAATTTACACGTGTCGATTGTGCGTATTTAATTGGCCGATATCGTCAGATCTGAGAACCGAACCTCAGATCACGATTTAGAGATTTGATCAGATATCGCTCGTCGTATCTGGCCGTCACACGCACAGACATCGCTTACGCGATGTTTAATCTGCCGCTTTCAAGCGATATCTTGCACGATATCTCAGCGTGTGACGGCCGCCTAAGACAGAAGCAGGAGATGGTGAGAAATGCAGAACATATGACCTCTGATTGCTCCACTCCTGGTTTTGTCTTACAAATACCGAGGTAAAAAACTCATAAAATACTCAGTGTGTGCACATGGCCTAAGGATGTGATAAGGTATTAGTTGGTGAGGGTGCGACTGCTGAATGTGCAGCTTTTATCCCCATTATGTGTCCAAAAAATAGAAAAATATCCAGCATAGAGTCTTGAGATCTAGATCCTTAAAAATTCATTATATTAGAAAAGTATTAAAAAGCACATTTACATCAATGTCCTTAAAGACAGTCCTTAGTCATAGGTTTGTTTTGTCCCCATTAGACTGCAGGTGACGTACAGCTCGCCCATGATCCCTTCACTCCCTCAGTGGCTGTGAGCGCTGGGTTTGCCTTTTTCTGGGAGCTCCAATGATAATGAATGGAGCCGCGGTCACATCATTACCGGCCGCTGCAGTTAATAAAAGGGGTAAAAGTGCCACATTCTTCCGACGATGTGGTTTTGATTGGTCGGATTCCACCAATAACTAAGTGATCACCTGCCGAACCTGACGATTGTTGGTAACTTGTTTTCACCAAAGTATTCCTTTAATGTACACTACAGTAATGGTACATCGCAGTAATGGTGAGCGCAGAGTGATGTGCAGGAGTAACCGCTATAATGGGTATAACGGCTAACAGGTATTTGCATATAGCGGGTGAGTGGGCCCCTGGAGTCAATTTCCCTGGTGGGCCCCAGACACCCCAGTCCGACCCTGCTTTAAAATTACTCTTCTAGATGTGGCCTTACAAGTGATTTATAGAGGGTAACATCACATTCTCCTTGACTCTGACCCAGATATCCCTATGTTTCTAGCTCTGTTTTTGTTTATTCTTGACTTGCTCCACCGGTCAGCAGTTACTCTGCATAAGTAACCCGGCGGTGCCTGCAGCAAAGACCAGACGTCTACATAGAGCGTTGCTGGCCTGTACTAACCTTTTCACTAACTCCATTACAAGTGAAGGGAGAGAACAGAGGGATGTCATATTTCAGCAATCCTCGGCGGCTCTCCTGACCTGGGAGTGACAGCATGTATATCTATGTCACTGATTGCTGTAAGACATCTCCCGAAAATAAGCCCTAGCGCATTGTTCAGACCAATAAAGTAACATAAAACTTGTCTCATTTTTTTTGGGCAACACAATATGTCACTAGATAAATCCCTTACCCAACAAAGGTCATCTTTAAATTCTTGCATTGTCTCCTGTAATTGTTGAATTTCACCTTTTGCCTGTAAAAAAAAAGAAAAAGAAGATCACCCACATATCATTCATGTTCTTCATGTAACATTATGGTCTCGACTTTGGTATTTGACTACTCAAAAATGGCTGTCTAGTGTCTTATTATTTGGCCTTGTCAATATTTCAGCTTGCCAATCTGCGCCTTTGTTCACAGCTGACAGTTTGTTACAATGAGATCCCCAGTGTTACTGTCTCTTCTAGCACACATCAAAGATTCATCAAATCATTTGTCTGTAACTACGAACAAATAACGAATGAGAATAAATGAAATATCTAGAAGTAGAAACTTAAGAAGGCATTATACACTGCTTGGACAATGCGGGGTCAGCGCTGTTCCAGTGGTGTCGCTGCACATGTTCCTGGGACTCACTTGAGGTTGTACATCACGCGAGTCCAGTGCCGAATCACCGCCGGCTCCACTGTCCTCACTTCAGACTTATATTAACATGAAGTGAGAACTTCGGCTGCCGCTCATTTCATGATGATAAATCATTTGTTTGAAGGCGAGGACAGTGGAGGCGGCGGTGATTCGGCACTGATATCGCATGACGTACAACTCAAGTGAGCCCCGTCCCAGGAGAGCAAGTGCTGACACCGCTGGAACAGCGCTGACAGCCGTGGTGAGTATAAGCTTTTTTACTTCTATGGGTCCAAACACGGGGAATGGGAAAACGTTATTTAAGTAGTGGACAACCCCTTTAAGCGTAAAAAGAATATAACAGCAGTGATGTTTTTCAGAAATTCTATGGATTTCTATGTCATCATTTATGCATATCTGCATCTGGGGGATACAATCACTGGCCTGGAGACTGGCACTGGTTGGGAAACACTGGTCCACCCAATCTCCTTTCCATAAAACCTACAAAAGATCAAATCTTCCCTATCCACCAGACTGACATCATTAGGCCTAGTCCTCACTATATTTGGGTGAACACTCCAGCCAAGCTCCTGGAGTAAATGCAAAATGTAACAATAAACCAGTTGGCATTTATCTGAATAAGGCCAGAAACGTGTGCCCATTCGGCCTCCACCATGATGGCACAATTATTTCACACTCTCTGCAGTGTGAGGAGTGCTGCCATTTATTTATAGGATATACAGATCTTCAAGGTGAATATCTACAACACTGTGGACCTGATTCATTATTTGAAAACTATTAAAAGTCACTATTTTTCTTCCTGTATTAATCTCTGGTGCATTTTGTTCTAAATCCTTCGCAGATCTTGTATTTGGTGCTAAATCATAGATGCTCTAAAGTGCACCAAAGTGAAAACTCCAGAAACGGCTAGGGTCACACTCAGGGGCGGACTGGCCCACCGGAAGATCGGGAGAACCCCCGGTGGGCCCCAGGGTAGTGAATGACACGCCCCCCCAAGCCCGCCCCCATATCCCTGGGCCCCTCCGGTCCGGTAATATCGCTAATCATATCGGCAGCACTGCCGATATGATTAGCGATGGCTGTGCCCCATCTGCAGCGGCAAAGTAGGCAGAATGATCTCACTGCTCTGCATGCTGCTGCCGCACTGCCACTCTGCCTCTTGCCGGCACGTGCACAGGAGGTCAGTCTCAGGGCGATGACGTCAGGACCGATTGCTTCCTGTGTGCGCACCGGGTGCCGGCACTGTGGAGGACAGAACGCCCCGGGCAGCGGCTGCCTGCAGCGTGGTGAGTATGGGGAGTGGGGGGGGGGGGCCCAGGGTGCCTGATGGGGCTGGGCCCCTGGTGCTGTTGGGCCCCCAGGGTGCCTGATAGTGCTGGGTCCCTGGTGCTTTTGGGCCCCCAGGGTGCCTGATGGAGCTGGGCCCCTGGTGCTGTTGGGCCCCCAGGGTGCCTGATGGTGCTGGGCCCCTGGTGCTGTTGGACCCCAGGGTGCCTAATGGTGCTGCGCCCCTGGTGTTGTTGGGCCCCCAGAGTGCCTGATGGTGCTGGGACCCTGGTACTGTTGGGCCCCCAGAGTGCCTGAGGTGCCCGGACCCTGGTGCTGTTGGGCCCCCGGGGTGCCTGATGGTGCCAGGACCCTGGTGCTGTTGGGCCCCTGGTAGTGCCTAGTGCTGCCGGGCCCCCTGGTTGGCCTGGTGGGACCTGGTGCTCCCAGGCCCCTGGTGGTGCCTGGTGCTGCCGGGCCCCTGTGTGCCTGGTGCTGCTGGGCCCCTGGGTGTCTGGTGATGCCTGGTGCTGCTGGACCCCTAAGTGCCTGGTGCTGCCGGGCTCCTGGTGCTGCCGGGTCCGTGGTGGTGCCTGGTGCTGTCGAGCTTCTGGTGGTGCCTGGTGCTGCCGGGCCCCTGGGTGCCTGGTAGTGCCTGGTGCTGCTGGGCCCCCTGGGTGCTGGTGCTGCTGGGCCCCTGGTGGTGCTTTGTGCTGCTGGGCCCCTGGTGCCTGGTGTTGCCTGGTGGTGCCTGGTGCTGCCAGGCCCCTGGTACTGCCGGGTCCATGGTGGTGTTTGGTGCTGCCGGGCCCATGGTGGCTCCCTGTGCTGCTGGGCCCCTGGTGGTGCCTGGTGCTGCCGGGGCCCTTGGGTGTCTGGTGATGCCTTGTGCTGCTGGGCCCCTGAGTGCCTGGTGCTGCCGGGCCCCTGGTCCTGCCAGGCCTCTGGTGGTGCCTGGTACTAGAATAAAGGTGTAGAATCCGGTGCAAATGGGAATATTAGGTGGTTGGAGCTAATCCTTCTCTTGATTTTTGGTGCCTGGTACTGCCAGGCCCCTGGGTGCCTGGTGCTGCAGGATCCATGGTGGTGCCTGGTGCTGCCGGGCCCATGGTGGTACCCTGTGTTGCTGGGCCTCTGGGTGCCTGGTGGTGCCTGATGCTGCCGGACCCCTGGGTGTCTGGTGATGCCTTGTGCCACCGGGCCCCTGAGTGCCTGGTGGTGCCAGGCCTCTGGTGCTGCCAGGCCCCTGGGTGCCTGGTGGTGCCGGGTCCCTGATAGTACCTGGTACTGCCAGGCCCCTGGTAGTGCCTTGTGGTGCCTAGTGCTTCCGGGACCCTAGTGCTGCTGGGCCCCTGTTGGTAGCTGGGTGCCTGGTGCTGCCTGGGTGCCTGGTGCTGCCTGGGTGCCTGATGCTGTCTGATGCCTGGTGGTGCTGCCGAGTTCCTGGTGCCGGTGAATGGGAGCCGCAGAAGAACAAGCTGCCTTGTGCCGGGTGCCTGAGACTGGGAGCTACAGAGGAAGAATCTGCCTGGTGCCAGGTTCCGGAGACCCGGAGCTGCAAAGGAAGAAGCTGCCAGGTGCCTGGTGCTGGTACCTGGTGCTGGAGACCGGGAGACGCAGAGGAAGAAGCTGCCTGGTGCCAGGTGACTGGTGCCGGAGACCGGGAGCTGCAGAGGAAGAAGCTGCCGGGTACCTGGCGCTGGAGACTGGGTGCCGCAGAGGAAGAAGCTGCCTGGTGCCGTGTGCCTGGTGCTGGCAAGTGGGAGACCGGGAGCCGCAGAGGAAGAAGCTGCCGGGATCAGGAGTGTGGAGTCAGGTAAGGCGCTGTTACAGCCAAAGATAGCAGCCGGGGGAAACAGAGTGGGATGGATGAATGGATGGATGGATGGATGGATGGGGTGGCCTGGAAGAGGGGGCAGAATAGGATGGATGGATGGGGTGGCCTGGAAGAGGGGGCAGAATAGGATGGATGGATGGGGCGGCCTGGAAGAGTGGGCAGAATGGGATGGATGGGTGGAGGGGTGGCATGGAAAAAGGGGAAGAATGAGATGGATGGATGGATGGATGGATGGGGAGAAGGTACATGGATGGTTTGGTGGATGGGGGAGAAGGTACATGGATGGATGGGGGGATAGAGGGAGAAGGTACATGGATGGATGGGGAGGAGAAGCTACATGGAACATGGGGGGAGAAGCTGCATGTATTACCTATACACACACACTGACACTACATACAGAGTTCATGTGTATAATGTCACTGGTGATCACTGTATTACCTGTACACTGACCCAATATACAGAGCTTTTACATTTTTATTAATTTAGTATTATATGTGGTGGCATTATGTGCTTTGGTCATGACATGACGGTATTTGTCCCTTCTATATGGTATTATTCGGTCACTATGTGGTAGTACTATGTGGTCTCATGGTGTGGCAGTATTTATACCTTGTATGTGGTAGTATTTAATCAAAATGAGACAGGGCATAAAGAGAGCACTGGGGGGCAGAGACGGGCAAGAAGGGAGCACCGGGGGCAGAAAGAAACCACTGGGGGTGGCAGAGACAGAGCAGAAAGAGAGCACTGGGGGCAGAAAGAGAGCACTGAGGGAGCAGAGACGGGCATAAAGAAAGCACCAGGGGCAGAAAGAGACCACTGGGGGGCAGAGACAGAGCACAAAGAGACCACTCGGGGGCAGAGACGGGGCAGAAAAAGAGCCCTGGGGGGGCAGAGACGGGGCAGAAAAAGAGCCCTGGGGGGGCAGAAAGAGAGCACTGGGGGACAGAAAGAGCACTGGAGGGGCAGAGACAGGGCATAAAAAGAGCACTGGGGGGCAGAGACGGGGAAGAAAGAGACCACTGGGGGGGCAGAGACAGGGCAGAAACACCGCCGCACACCCACACCGCTGCACACTGGCACAGCTGAACACCGCCGCACACCCACATTGCCGCACACCGGCACCGCCGCACACTGACACCGCCACACACCCACACCGCCACACACCCACACTGCCGCACACCCACACCGCTGCACACTGATTCTGTTAGTTTGTCTATAACGGAAATCCCGCGTCGCTGATTGGTCACGCCACGCTTCATTGATTGGTTGCGGCTGGCCGGGCGCATCCAATCAGCGATATTGGCGCAGGATTTAAACCTAGCTTCGCATTGCATTATTATTAAATCTTCATAAATAAACTATGGTGCATACATAATCTAGAATACCCGATGCGTTAGAATCGGGCCACCATCTAGTTTGGTATAAGAGTCGTATTCCTCAGACGGACTAGTGAATGTGGTGAAGAATCTCTTCTAGGTTTATTATCATAGGATGCAACTCTAGAAACCTTTTTATTTGCTGAAATTCACATTAAACCTGTAATGGGATTTTACATCTTGACCCTCCAATGCTAAAAATGATAAATAAAAACAATAGACCTTGCTGCAGCCCATAGTACCACTGTATTATATATTTGAACCTATCATAATAGGAGCCAGTAAAAATGAGAATACAACCCATTTCCATCTATATATATACAAAACATCCAAAGAGAGATAAAATAGATGGTAACCATACTACCGTATATACTCGCGTATAAGCCGAGTTTTTCAGCCCAAAAATTGGGCTGAAAAGTACCCCCTCGGCTTATACGCGAGTATATAGCAGAGTACACAGGCCGCCCGCCCGCCCGCCACCATCAGTATACAGGCGCCCCCCCATCAGTATACAGGCGCCCCCCCCCCATCAGTATACAGGGCCCCCCCCATCAGTATACAGGGCCCCCCCATCAGTATACAGGGCCCCCCCCCATCAGTATACAGGGCCCCCCCCATCAGTATACAGGGCCCCCCCTTGCAGCCCAAACCTGTAAAGTAAGATCATTATACTTACACCTGTGGCCGTCCCCGCTGCCGACATCGCGCTCCTCCGGCTTCATCCGTCTTTTTCCGGCTTCCTCCTCTGATGGGCGCAGGCAATGACGTCATTGTCTGCGCCAGAGGAGGAAGCCGGAAGACGCTGGATGAAGCCGGAGGAGCGCGATGTCGGCAGCGGGGACGGCCACAGGTGTAAGTATAATGATCTTACTTTACAGGTTTGGGCTGCAAGGGGGGGCCCTGGATACTGATGGGGGGGGTGCCTGTATACTGATGTGGGGGGGCGCCTGTATACTGATGGGGGTGGCGGGCGGGCGGCCTGTATACTACCACTGGGGCTGCTGCTGTATACACCACTGGGGCTGCTGCTGTATATACCACTGGGGCTGCTGCTGTATACACCACTGTGGCTGCTGCTGTATACACCACTGGGGCTGCTGCTGTATACACCACTGGGGCTGCTGCTGTATACACCACTGGGGCTGCTGCTGTATACACCACTGGGGCTGCTGCTGTATACACCACTGGGGCTGCTGCTGTATACACCACTGGGGCTGCTGCTGTATATACCTCTGGGGCTGCTGCTGTATATACCTCTGGGGCTGCTGCTGTATACACCACTGGGGCTGCTGCTGTATATACCACTGGGGCTGCTGCTGTAACACTGCTGGGGCCTGTATATACCACTGGGGAGGCCTGTATACCACACTGCTGGGGGCTGAATACCTGTGCTGGGTTCCACCCTTGGCTTATACACGAGTCAATAGGTTTTCCCAGGTTTTGGGGGCAAAAGTAGGGGGGTCGGCTTATACACGGGTCGGCTTATACACGAGTATATACGGTAAGTGAAAGAAAGTGTTTTATCCTGAACGGCAACAATATATAAACCCTGCTGAATCACTACTACATTGTAATTAGTGCTATATATTAAACTACATCAAATGATATTAGTGATTAAAAGCTAGGTAGAAAGATGACACAACAATATCTTTCCATCCATGTCACAACCCATATATATGGGAGTATCTCATATCCCGATGGAAAAATTATGGAGAAGTGAACAAAGGGGATAAATATCTTGTGGGAACAAATTTGTAAAAATTCTAAATATATACATCATATCTGTGATTACATAATAGGTAATTCTGTCCTCTTCAGGATGATATTCAGCTCCACAGTTGGGCATCAGTTTTCCATCGGCCCAGTACGACTCATTTGTCTCCCGGATGTGATCTGGTTTTGGAATATGAGATACTCCCATATATATGGGCTGTGACATGGATGGAAAGATAATGTTGCGTCATCTTTCTACCTAGGATATGTCTAGCCCCAGGGTGTGGGGTACTCGGGTATCAGGCGGCAAAGGGTTAAAGGTATCACGGGGAATGGCGGCCGCACCTGATCCCCTGTCCTGGGGGACTATTCTTTTGAAAAGGGGGTTTATGTACAGGGGAGTATTTACAAGTTTGTAGTCGTGACGCCACCTACAGTTTCTGGTGAGTAGCACCAGGGCCGCCACAATAAGCCGGAGGTCGGTGGTATTGCGGCTGAGATTATGTAGTCCTCCGCAGGCAGGACTGGACCTGCGGGGCAGTGTTCCTGTGGATAGAACAAGTTCATGGAAAAGAAGATGCAGCAGAGTCGAGTTCACTTCACTCCGGGTACTTTACTGAAAAACTTTAGCAGCATTCGTTACAGTTCTCAGTGCAGTAAGATGTTAAATGACAAGTAGCTAACGGGTGGCTGCAAGCGGATCCTAGGTGGTAGGATGGAACCCTCAGTGTGTGCCTTTTCTCTGTCAATTCTTTCCTGCTTCCCAGTAGTCGGTGTGAAGTCTGACCCCATAAAGCGGATCGGCCTCCTGCTATCTCTCACTCTCCTTGCTCCCGTCGGGTTACCTTCTGCTGAACCGCCGAACCCTCGGGTGATCCTGGTACCCTCTTCTGGTCGCTTAAGAGTCTGGGCAGTATATATATATATATACCCCTCAGAACGCCGGATTTTCTGTGGTCCTTAGAGGATCCCACAGGTGCAGGCTCTGGTGCCTGGTAAGCTGCTGGGGTTGGACTCTCTGAAGTCCCTCTCTTCCCCCAGGCTGGCTGTCTGCGCCTGGGAAGCTTTCTTTCTCCCTGGGCCCTCAGCCGAGTGACCCTCCGCTCCACTTGGAGGCAAGAAGAGGACCTCCTTGCTCCCTCAGGCTCACTGCCTGGCTGCTAGCTAGCTCCTCACTAGTTTCCCCTGGAAGTGGTTTTATTCCCTCCTGGGTACTTCCCACCATCTGATCTAATGTGGGGGTGCTTGTGTGTGGGTTCCATCCATCAGCCTAAAATCCACTTGCAGCTGGAGTATCTGCACCACTTTTACGAGTGCAGTACCCCTCTGTGACGCCTGCATTGCGGGGCACCACACTTTTATAATCACTAATTTCATTTGATGTAGTTTAATATATAGCACTAATTACAATGTAGTAGTGATTCAGTAGGGTTTATATATCGTTGCCGTTCAGGATAAAACACTTTATTTCACTTAGTATGGTTACTTACCATCTATTTTATCTCTCTTTGAATGTTTTGTATATATATAGATGGAAATGGGTCGTATTCTCATTTTTCCTGGCTCCTATTATGATAGGTTCAGATATATAATACAGTGGTACTATGGGGTGCAGCAAGGTCTATTGTTCCACTTTTTTCATTTTTTCTTTATTTTTCATGTTTAGCATTGGAGGGTCAGGATGCAAAATCCCATTACAGATCTAGTGTGAATTTCAGCAAACAAAAAGGTTTCTAGAGTTGCGTCCTATGATGATAAACCTAGAAGGGCTTCTTCACCACATTCACTAGTCCGTCTGAGAAATACGACTCTTATGGTGCTGTCACACCTGGCGACGTCGCTAGCGACATCGCCGAAAAAGTGACGTATCAGCCGATGTCGCTAGCGAAGTCGCGCTGTGTAAATGAGCGGCGCGACCGCGTTTTATCGCTGGTCGCAGGTTGTCAGGTTTACGGGAAGAACCGTAAACCTGTCAACCGGCGACCTGCGATAAGGCTGGATCGCGCCGTATGACATCGCCAGAGTGATGTCAGCGGCGATCCGGCCTATACCGCAGCGTTGCTGCGGATCGCTCGCTGGGCTGAGCCCAGCCCAGCGAGCTATGTCACCGCCCGCATCGCTGCGGCATTCGCCGGCCGCAGCGATGCTGTGTGACAGCTGGCCTGCGATGTCGGGAGTGAGCGGGCACCCGCGCATCGCTTCCAACATCACTGGCCAGATCGTGCTGTGTGACAGCACCATTATACCAAATACTCTGACACAGAAATACAAGACATCTCAGATGGGTGCAATGGCCGCAGACTGACATCCCACTAATAAGGTTGCCTGACAGTGCTGCTTCCAACACACAAGACATCATTTCATTTTTGTAATTTTTAATAGGTTTGGATTAAATCTTTGATGTTTTTATATGTTTTTTGAGTGAAATTCATGATATATGATCTTTTAATGCAAATATCTAACGTTTTAAGGGTTTATGCATTTAATATCCATTATTGTCTCCCAAGTGGAGCAGGGAACATTTTGACGTCATCGGAAACCTCCTACTTCACGTCACTATAATGTGGCTGCTTCTAATTGGCTTAAATTATTTATATATACTTGAACTTGTAACTTGCTGGTCATTCTGTTAATGTAGCCCTGATGAAGAGGTCGGGACGTCCTTGAAACGCATAGGAATAAAGATCACCGTTTTATAATACAGAGGACGTCTGTCATTATATGCAGCAGCGCAGATCAAATTATCTTTGTCCTGTCGGGTATTAAGTGATCATCCATGAGGTGGGGGATCCTGCAGCAACTGTTGACATGCTAAAACCGGTTGTAGGTCACACAACCGATCCAGGTGAGCAGTTCATATACTGCGTACAATTTGTTGCATAAACAGACATTGCGCCCTTGTATAACCCCCTTTTCACAGTCCTTTATATTGACCACATGTGGAGCCCCTGCAACCAGGTGGCCACAGGATGAACTGCGGCTGGACGAGGTAAGACGGTCAACTCACACCACACACACACAGACAAGCTCCGACCCTGAGCCAATCACTCTATGTCAGGCAAGGGGTGGCGGGAGCAGGACAAGGTGTGGGTGGAGAGCAGGACACAAACCCGGGAAAGGAGAAAGAAAGTTAGTTTAGTTCAACTTCAAGTTGGAGACAGATGTCAGCAGACATGGTGGTTGACAGAAAGAAAATGACCAGAGCAGCGGGCCCGGCAGCTTAACCACTAATGGCTGGAAGGGGACCCAAGTACAAAACGGGAAGAGACTGAAGAGCCAGGTGAGCCCGATTCAAACCGGGTCACTGGTGGCTAGGCCAGGACAGCCAGAGAGCCGGCTCTGTAGACATGGCAGGGAGCACTACATGGCACTAACCACAGGACATTCCGACGGGGTGCTTCTATGACCCGTGACTTAACTACCACTATATAGTAGGACAAAGCCATCGGATTAGGGCTAGTGACCCTGAGGGGGAAGACTTCACTGTAGAGCCCATGATGGCCGGACCGAACCTGTAGGTGAGTAACAGAAAAGAGAGGGCATGAAAGGTAGAGAGGAGTGACGCAGAGGAGCCGTCTGCGCAGCAGTGAGAACCTGAGCCCAGAGCAAGGTGAAAAGCGGTGTAAAAGTACTGTTTGTGAACTGTAAGGTTGGCTTGGAAGCAGAAGTAAAGTACCTGGTCAGCTCAAAACGTGTATGAGACTGTTATTCTGTGAACCGTGGTAGGGCCTCCTGCCTGCAGAGCTACATATTGAGGATTCCAAGGTGCTGACTGTAGCGGCTGCTGAGGTAAAGATAAGTGCAGCATCCAGAGCACACACACCAATCTCCCCCTTCTCACACCTGCCAAGGGGACACCAGCCCTACCCATGGAGGGCTCGCCATCTAAGCTGCCCCTATCACCATCCCCGGCAGGAATACAGCAGCAGTGGTTCCCCATTGATCACAAACCACGGGTGGCGTCATGAACATTCTCATAGACTTCATAAATGCCTTTTAATTGCCACACGAAGGACAACGGGAACGGGCTATGGCACCCTGACATCTCAGAGACAGCAGAACAGACTGGTCTCAAGTACCTTGATCCTTGGGGGTGCGACACTTACATGCAACTAAGATAACCTATCTTTTTTATAACCTACACAAATCCATCGTTGATAATCTCTCATTATAGGAGAGGCCTTTTATATTGTACTAGATGGTGGCCCGATTCTAAAGAATCGGTAGTCTAGAATCCATATATAGTTTATTTACTAATAGTTACGGGAGTGCGGTGAAATGAATTGTGTGTATACAGGTGGCTCAGTGGTTAGCAGTGAGTGCGGTGGCTCAGTGGTTAGCAGTGAGTGCGGTGGCTCAGTGGTTAGCAGTGAGTGCGGTGGCTCAGTGGTTAGCAGTGAGTGCGGTGGCTCAGTGGTTAGCAGTGAGTGCGTGGTCATGGTGCAGTGAGTGCGTGAGATTGGTCAGAGCAGCGGCGTGGGCAGAGTGGTCAGCGCAGCGGCGTGGGCAGAGTGGTCAGCGCAGCGGCGTGGGCAGAGGAGAGGGGGCAGAGGCAGCTGGGCAGAGGCGGCTGGGCAGAGGACAGGGGGCAGAGGCGGCTGGGCAGAGGACAGGGGGCAGAGGCGGCTGGGCAGAGGACAGGGGGCAGAGGCGGCTGGGCAGAGAAGGGCAGGGGGGGCAGAGGACAGGGGGCAGAGGCGGCTGGGCAGAGGACAGGGGGCAGAGGCGGCTGGGCAGAGGACAGGGGGCAGGAAGGGGCGGCTGGGGCAAGGAGGGGCAGAGGCGGCTGGGCAGAGGACAGGGGGCAGAGGCGGCTGGGCAGAGGACAGGGGGCAGAGGCGGCTGGGCAGAGGACAGGGGGCAGAGGACAGGGGGCAGAGGCGACGCAGAGGACAGGGGGCAGAGGCGTGGGGCAGAGGACAGGGGGCAGAGGAGGGAGAGGGGCAGAGGACGCAGAGGACAGGGGGCAGAGGACACAGAGGACAGGGGGCAGAGGACAGGGGGCAGAGGACGCAAGGACAGGGGGCAGAGGACGCAGAGGACAGGGGGCAGAGGACACAGAGGACAGGGGGCAGAGGACAGGGGGTAGAGGACAGGGGGTAGAGGACAGGGGCAGAGCGGCTGGGCAGAGGACAGGGGGCAGAGGCGGCGGGCAGAGGACAGGGGCAGAGGCGGTGGGCAGAGGACAGGGGCAGAGGCGGCTGGGCAGAGAGACAGGGGCAGAGGCGGCTGGGCAGAGGACAGGGGGCAGAGGCGGCTGGGCAGAGGACAGGGGGCAGAGGACATGGGGCAGAGGACAGGGGGCAGAGGACAGGGGCAGAGGAGCAGAGGACAGGGGGCAGAGGACAGGGGCAGAGGACAGGGGGCAGAGGACATGGGCAGAGGACGCAGAGGACAGGGGGCAGAGACAGAGGACAGGGGGCAGAGGACAGGGGGCAGAGGACGCAAAGGACAGGGGGCAGAGGACATGGGGCAGAGGACGCAGAGGACAGGGGGCAGAGGACAGGGCAGAGGACAGGGGGCAGAGGACAGGGGCAGAGGCGGCAAGGGACAGGGGCAGGGGCAGGGGGCAGAGGGCAGAGGACAGGGGGCAGAGGCGGCGGGCAGAGGACAGGGGGCAGAGGACAGCTGGGCAGAGGACAGGGGGCAGGGACAGGGGGCAGAGGGGCAGAGGACAGGGGACATGGGGCAGGCAGGGACAGGGGGCAGAGGCGGCTGGGCAGAGGACAGGGGGCAGAGGACGCAGAGGACAGGGGCAGAGGACAGGGGCAGAGGCGGCATGGGCAGAGGACAGGGGGCAGAGGACAGGGGGCAGAGGACAGGGGGCAGAAGGCGGGTAGGGCAGAGGACAGGGGCAGAGGCGCTGGGCAGAGGACAGGGGGCAGGGCAGGCTGGCAGAGGACAGGGGGCAGAGAGCGGCGGGCAGAGGACAGGGGGCAGAGGACACGGGGCAGAGGACAGGGGGCAGGGACAGGGGTAGGGACAGGGGGCAGAGGCGGCTGGGCAGAGGACAGGGGCAGAGCAGGTGGGCAGAGGCACAGGGGGCAGAGGACAGAGGGGCAGAGGACAGGGGGCAGAGGACGTCGGGGGCAGAGGACAGGGCAGAGGGGCTGCAGGGCAAGAGACAGGGGCAGAGGACAAGGGGGCAGAGGACAGGGGGCAGAGGACAGCAGAGGGGCAGAGGACAGGGGGCAGAGGACAGGGGGCAGAGGACAGGGGGCAGAGGACACAGAGGGACAGGGCAGAGGAACAGAGGACAGGGGCAGAGGACACAGAGGACAGGGGCAGAGACACAGAGGACAGGGGGCAGGAAGGAGGGCAGAGGACCAAGGCAGGGGCAGAGGACAGGGGGGCAGAGGACAGCAGAGGACAGGGGCAGAGGCGGGACAGAGGCAGAGGCGGGCAGAGGACAGGGGCAGAGGACAGGGGGCAGAGGACAGGGCAGAGGACAGGGGCAGAGACAGAGGGGCAGAGGACACAGGGACAGGGGGCAGAGGAACAGAGGACGGGGGCAGAGGACACAGAGGACAGGGGGCAGGAGGCAGGGGGCAGAGGACAGAGGACAGGGGGCAGAGGACACAGAGGACAGGGGGCAGAGGCGGCAGAGGACAGGGGGCAGAGGACTGGCAGAGGACAGGGGGCAGAGGACAGCGGGCAGAGGACAGGGGGCAGAGGACAGGCAGAGGACAGGACAGGGGGCAGAGGACGCACAGAGGACAGGGGGCAGAGGACACAGAGGACAGGGGGCAGAGGGACAGGGCAGGGCAGAGGAGGACAGGGGGCAGAGGACACAGAGGACAGGGGGCAGAGGACAAAAGAGGACAGGGGGCAGAGGACACAGAGGACAGGGGGCAGAGGACACAGAGGACAGGGGGCAGAGGACACAGAGGACAGGGGGCCAGAGGACACAGGACAGGGGGGGCAGAGGACACAGAGGACGGGGCAGAGGACACAGAGGACGGGGCAGAGGACAGCAGGAGGGCAGAGGACAACAAGGAAAAGGTTGGAGGGCAGAGCAGCTGTAATGGCTGCAAGACTAGAGCAGTGGCCAGGACACGAGGAAGGGAGAGGACACAGAGGGGGCAGAGGAGGCAGAGGACACAGAGGAAGGGGGCAGAGGACACAGAGGACAGGGGGCACAGGGGACAAGGGGGCAGAGACACAGAGGGGACAGGGGGCAGAGGACACAGAGGACAGGGGGCAGAGGACACAGAGGACAGGGGGCAGAGGACACAGAGGACAGGGGCAGAGGACAGGGGGCAGAGGACACAGAGGACAGGGGCAGAGACACAGAGGACAGGGGCAGAGGACACAGAGACAGGGGGCAGAGGACAGGGGGCAGAGGACAGGGGGCAGAGGACAGGGGGCAGAGACACAGAGGACAGGGGGCAGAGGACACAGAGGACAGGGGGCAGAGGACACAGAGGACAGGGGGCAGAGGACACAGAGGACAGGGGGCAGAGGACACAGAGGACAGGGGGCAGAGGCCCGAGGACGGGGCAGAGGACACAGAGGACAGGGGCAGAGGACAGGGGGCAGAGGACACAGAGGACAGGGGGCAGAGGACACAGAGGACAGGGGCAGAGGACACAGAGACAGGGCAGAGGACACAGAGGACAGGGGGCAGAGGACACAGAGGACAGGGGGCAGAGGACACAGAGGACAGGGGCAGAGGACACAGAGGACAGGGGGCAGAGGACACAGGACAGGGGGCAGAGGACAGGGGGCAGAGGACACAGAGGGGGCAGAGGACGCAGAGGGCAGAGGGGGCACACAGGTTGGAGGGCAGAGCAGCCTGTATGGCTGCAGACTTACCGGTGGCCGGGGTCGGGTGTAGGAGGAGAGGAGGGGCGGGCAGAGCTGCAGGAGAGGAAGTCCCGCCCTCCCTCCTCTCCAGGCACACGGCAGGGAGCACGGGTACCCCCAGGGTGTGTGTGGGCCTCCGAGGTGGCGGGCAATGGGCCCCCCTGCCCCTTCCCGGTATGTAGGTACTGGCTGGAGGGCGGAGGGTGGAGGGGAGTGGCAGGAGGGCACACGGAACTTCCGAGATCGGAACGTTCCGTGTGTCGGTGACTGTAGCCGGGGGGCAGGCTGGCTACAGTGCACTGGATGAGCCTGGGAGACGGCCATCACGGAAGTGGGCGTGGCCTCCTCCGGAAGTGGCCTTCGGGTTTTATATAATAGATAATAATACAGTTGCTACACTTTAAACTGCCTCTTCTAGATGTGGCCTTACAAGTGATTTATAGAGGGGTAACATCACATTCTCCTTGACTCTGACCCAGATATCCCTATGTTACTAGCACTGTTTTTGTTATTAATTTTCTCGGGTTGAATTTGCCTAGTTTTTGTTTATTCTTGACTTGCTCCACCGGTCAGCAGCCACTCTGCATAAGCAACTCGGTGGTGCCTGCCGCAAAGACCAGACGCCTACATAGAGCGATGCTGGCTTATACTAACCTTTTCACTAACTCCATTACAAGTGAAGGGAGAGAACAGAGGGATGTCTTATTTCAGCAATCCTCGGTGGCTCTCCTGACCTGAGAGTGACAGCATGTATTTCTATGTCACCGATTGCTGTAAGACATCTCCCGGAAATAAGCCCTAGCGCATTGTTCGGACCAATAAAGTAACATAAGACTTGTCTCATTTTTTCGGGGCAACACAATATGTCACTAGATAATCCCTTACCTCTTGAAGGTCATATTTCTGGGTAGTGTTTTCTTCTGTTAATTCTTTGATTGTATTTAGTAATTCTTGATTTTTACATTTTGCTTTTTGTTTTGCCTGTAAAGAAAAAGAAAATGAAGATACCCACATATCATTCATATTCCTGACCTGGGAGTGACAGCATGTATTTCTATGTCACAGATTGCTGTAAGACATCCCCTGAAAATAAGCCCTAGCGCATTGTTTGGACAATAAAGTTATAAAAACCTGTCCATTTATTACAGTGTCATGAATCCTTTAGCGTTGTTTGACAGCTTTTTGCGCGCCATGTTAGTTAGTGATGATCCTGTGTGATGGATCCTCCCGTGGCGGATCTGAGCGGATCCTGCTGCCTCTGAGCAGATCTCACTGAATTTCTATCTGGTACGCCTAAAAGAATCCCTGACGTCCTATGCATTCCCTGTGTACTCAATCAACATACGTGAGACTCATATCACAACTGGTGGCGCCAGATCAGGGAACTCTGGTCTTCCGGTTAGCGGGCCCTGCAGGGCGAACGTGTTCCGCATGTGGTAGGGCCTGGTGTATTCCGGTGTGACTGTGGGCATCTGCTGTGTACAGTGGGTCCTCGTTAATATCCCTCGCTAGGGGCTGATCCTCCTGAGATCACAGCACGGTTACACGTTATTACCCCTCATATAGGAAGCAGTCTCTACAAGCCCTGACAACAAGGTGGAGTGCCTCACCCCAGACAACTGAATAGCGAGCTGGATGTACTTAACCTTTTACTAACCCCTTCAAGGTGAGGGAGGAACAGAGGATGTCTTATTTCAGCACTTGCGTAGCTTCCGACTGACCTGAGGACAGCATGTATTTCTATGTAACGATGCTAAGACATCTCCGAAATTATCGGCACACATTTCGCACATAAATAATCCTAACTTGGTCATCATTTTTTTTTTCTGCGTAACATTATGTATTATAATTCCTTACCTTTACATGCTTTATTTTGCGTAAGAAAATGTTTTAATACTTGATTGATTCAGAATTCATGATTTTTACACTGATCCTTTGTTTGACCTGAAAGAAATTAGTCAAAAGATTCGCACATATCCATGATCATAACCTGGAGTGACAGCATTATTTCTATTCAAAGTTTGATAAAGACCATTCCCCTGAAAAAACCCATAGCCATTGTTTGGTCCAATTAAGATTAAACTTCGTCATTTATTAGTGAGTCCTGTGTGTGTGATTCTAAGCTTTCTTGGCGTGAGCGCCATGTTAGTTTGAGCAGTTCCTGTGTGATATCCGGTCGCTAAAAAGCGAACCTGACCTCCTACTGAGCGTCTCACTATTACTGTTGTACGTAGAAACAACCTGACATCGATGCTTCCCTGGTGACATAGCTGTTCACGGATACGGTCACACCAACAGTGGCGCTGAACGTGACATGCCGTCGTTTACGTGAGTGCGGCCATTGCCGGGGTGACTGTGGTCCGGATGTGATGAGGGCCTCTGTGTATCACGTGTACGGGGCTCTGATCCTGCTGTGTCACTCTGTGAATTCACCTGTACCAGGTCGATCTGCGTGAGCAAGCACGGTACACCTATACCCTCAGTATGGAAGCAGTGTCTACAAGCCCGCAACAAGTGACGTTGCAGGCTCACCCTTTTCACTAATCACCGTTAGCTGAAGCGAAGAACACGTGTTTACTTAACCCATCTGCGGCGCTCGTGAACAGAGGTGACAGTATTTCAGCAACCTTGCGGTCACACCTCGGAATAAGCCCTGCGATTGTTTCGACCAATTAGTAACATAGCTTCCTGATTAGCCCAGCCATTGTTCGACCAATAAAGTTAACCATAAGACTTGTCTCATTTTTTCGGGGCAACACAATATGTCACTAGATAATCCCTTACCTTTGAAGGTCATATTTCTGGGTATGTTTTCTTCTTGTTAATTCTTTGATTGTATTTAGTAATTCATGATTTTTACATTTTGCTTTTGTTTTGCCTGTAAAGAAAAAGAAAATGAAGATTACCCACATATCATTCATATTCCTGACCTGGGAGTTGACAGCATGTATTTCTATGTTCACAGATTGCTGTAAGACATCCCCTGAAAATAAGCCCTAGCGCATTTGTTTGGACCAATAAAGTTAATAAAACCTGTCTCATTATTACAGGATCAGAATCCTGTAGCGTGTGTTTTGAAGCTTTCTTGGCGGCGCCATGTTAGTTAGTGACTGTTCCTGGTGATGGATCCTCCCGTGGCGGATGAGCGGATCCGCTGCCTCTGAGCAGATCTCACTGTTTACTATCTGGTTACGCTAAAAAGCGAACCTGACGCTCCTATGGCATTCCCTGGTGACATGACGTGTCACGTGATGACGTCACATCCAACATGGTGGCGCCCATGAGTGACACTCTGGTCTTCACCGGTTAGCGGCCATATCTGCAGGGGGAACGTAAGTGTCCGCATGTGAGTGAGGCCTGGTGTGTCCGGGGTGTGACTGTGGGCTCTGGTGTGTACAGTGTGGTCCTCTGTGTAATATCACCTGCTACCAGGGCTGATCCTGCCTGTGATCACAGCACGGTTACACGTTATTATCCCCTCAGTATAGGAAGCAGTGCTCTACAAGCCCTGACAACAAGGTGGACGTGTGCAGTCACCCAGAGCAACCAATCAGCTTGCTGGCTTGTACTAACCTTTTCACTAACCCCATTACAAGTGAAGGGAGAGAACAGAGGGATGTCTTATTTCAGCAATCCTCGGCGGCTCTCCTGACCTGAGAGTGACAGCATGTATTTCTATGTCACCGATTGCTGTAAGACATCTCCCGGGAAAAAAAGCCCTAGCGCATTGTTCGGACCAATAAAGTAACATAAGACTTGTCTCATTTTTTCGGGGCAACACAATATGTCACTAGATAATCCCTTACCTTTTGAAGGTCTTCTTTCAGGATCATGTTTTCATCTCTCTGGGTCATGACTTCATTTTTTAATTCTTTGATTATATTTAGTAATTCTTGAATTTCAGCATTTGCCTTTCGTTTTGCCTGAAACAAAAAGAAAACGAAGATCACCCACATATCATTCATATTCTTTATGTAACATTATGGTCTCGACTTTGGTATTTGACTACTCAAAAATGGCTGTCTAGTGTCTTATTATTTGGCCTTGTCAATATTTCAGCTTGCCAATCTGCGCCTTTGTTCACAGCTGACAGTTTGTTACAATGAGATCCCCAGTGTTACTGTCTCTTCTAGCACGCATCAAAGATTCATCAAATCATTTGTCTGTAACTACGAACAAATAACAAATAAGAATAAATGAAATATCTAGAAGTAGAAACTTAAAAAGGCGGTGTACACTGCTTGGACAATGCAGGGTCAGCGCTGTTCCAGTGGTGTCGCCGCACATGTTCCCGGGACTCACTTGAGGTTGTTACGTCAGTCCAGTGCCGAATCACCGCCGGCTCCACTGTCCTCACCTTCAGACTTATATTAACATGAAGTGAAAACTTCGGCTGCCGCTCATTTCATGAGGATAAATCATTTGTTTGAAGGCGAGGACAGTGGAGGCGGCGGTGATTCGGCACTGGACTCACGTGATGTACAACCTCAAGTGAGCCCTGCCCCAGGAGAGCAAGTGCTGACACCGCTGGAACAGTGCTGACAGCCGAGGAGGGTATAAGCTTTTTTACTTCTATGGGACCAAACATGGGAAATGGGAAAAGATTATTTAAGTAGTGGACAACCCCTTTAAACGTAAAAAGAATATAACAGCAGTGATGTTTTTTTTTTATATATATCATTTTTATTAACTTTTGAAGCCATTTTACATCATGACAGGATAACTAGAATTTCTGCTTTACAATGACAGTCATTAGCTCTCAAACATTAATCATATAGAAGGTAAAACAGATATAAAGATAACCAAGTCCCTGTGCCCACCCTCCTCCCTTCTCCCCTCTGCCATTTAGTCATATGTGACTACTGATATGAGCCATATTTTCAGCTGAGGTTCAATGTAGAATGCATCAATGATCATTAAATGAAAGTCTATTGTTGTTAATGCCTCTTGAAGGGTACTGAGGTACTGTGATATCTCTTCCCGGTGTCTCTACGTCCAGTCCACCACCCAATCTCATTTTTTTATGTTACCCAAGGTTCCTTTTAAATCTTCCATGTTGTACCAGGAAGAACGCGAGAAGGAGGACATAATCTGTCTGATCTCCTCCGGGGACAACTGAGTGGATATAAACCTCCTCCACTTCCCAAAGAATCTGGGAGACAATCTATCCACATCTCTCTCAGCCTCCATTTTCTCCCATGTCAGCAACGTTTTCAGTGTAATCACTATGTCTTGTACCCCAGTCAAAGAGTCTGTTATTCACCTCCCCAGGATTAGAAGTTTGGCCGCCATTGCCACCATGTGAAAGACATATATTTCCTCTCGTCGCATACCCGTGCCCCTTGCATCAAGGAAGATCCATTTCACCAAGTCCAGTGGGACATCTATGTTTGTTATATCTTTTGTCAATTGTTTGACCGTCTCCCATAGTCTCAAGGTGTCAGGGCAATACCAGAGTCCGTGAATCGTGTCCGTGTTTTGTGTCCCACATTTGGGACAATGCGTCAGACTGTCTGGTCTGTCTTTTGTGACCCGTAGATTGAAGCCTAGTATGGCCCTGTGGACGAGGCGGAAGTAAGAGTCCCTCCACCTCTCGTCCACAATATGTTCCCTTAACTGTTTCCAGACCGATAATATTTTAGACTTTATGTCAGGGTCATGAAGTTGTTCCGTCCATCAGTAAAATAGTTTGTCGCTATTTTCAGGGAGCAATCTGTCTCTTATAGAGGCATAAATAGAGGAGATGCAGGTGATGGAGGGTTCTAACGCTAGTAAAGTATCCCACCCATTATTGATGTATTCTGCTTCAAAGGACTTCAAAGCAGTCATGATGTGGTTGCGGATCTGGTGATATTGTAGAGTGTGGGACTCCGGTAACCCAAATCTGTTCTGTAATTCCGCCCAGGTTGCCCACCTTGGTTCCGTAGTGTGAAACAGTCTTAGCAGTGATGTTCTTCATTAATTCTATGAATTTCTATGCCATCATTTATGCATATCTGCATCTAGGGAATACAATCACTGGCCTGGAGACTGGCACTGGTTGGGAAATGCTGGTCCACCCAATCTCCTTTCCATAAAACCCACAAAAGATCAAATCTCCCCTATCCACCAGACTGACATAATTAGGCCTAGTTCTCACTACATTTGGGTGAACACTTCCAGCCAAGCTCCTGGAGTAAATGCAAAATGTAACAATAAACCAGCTGGCATTTATCTGAATAAGGCCAGAAACGTGTGCCCACTTGGCCTCCACCATGATGGCACTATTATTTCACACTCTCTGCAGTGTGAGGAGTGCTGCCATTTATAGGATATACAGATCTTCAAGGTGAATATCTACAACACTGTGGACATGATTTATTATTTGAAAATTATAGCAAGTCACTATTTTTCTTCCTGTATTAATCTCTGGTGCATTTTGTTCTGAATCCTTCGCAGATCTTGTATTTGGTGCTAAATCATAGATGCTCTAAAATCACCAAAGTGAAAACTCCAGAAACCTTGAACGAGGGCTGGCACTGGAATGACGTGTACCCACCCCCCCACAAAAAAATAAATAAATATGACATTTGGTAAAAGTCGCATTTCATGAATCTGGCTAAAACATCTGGATAAGCCAAGTTATTCCACTTGAATGCCTCTAGAGGTGGTGATCCAAAGTGCCTTCTAGGTCCTCCTCTTCCTCAGCCTACTCATCATGGTCCTGGTCTTGGTGGTATTGGGGAATGGAATCCAGCATCTGCGAGACTGGCTGCAAGTGGAATCCAGCCAGCCATGCGGTCAGATCCTCTGAAGTGTGACATGTGGTCCTGGCTGTCATACGGTAAGGGTCAACTCTTGACTTCTGTGAGATCATCAAGTCCGCATCTGGCATCGGAGCCCAGGATTGGATATGCACCTCATTGTAGATGAGGCCCAAAGTGGGCAGAGCGGTGGAGCTCCACGTGACATATGTCTATATCTCCTCTGCATGCCACTCGGTCTAGTTCTGCTGACCGACCTTCTGTCCTTTGGGTGATTGGGACAGGGCCTCCATCAGGGCATGATTGCTCTGACTGCTGTGAGGGGCCCGAGGTGATTGACAGGAGAGGGATCCCGGAGGAGAGGTGAGGGGGCAGGCCCCAATCTCCTACGAGCCATGCCACCTTACTTCTTCTATGGGCCCCTTCTCCTGTCAATCACCTCTGGGCCCGACCCCTCACCTCTTCTGCGAAGCAGAGGGGGCCGATCTGACTGAGACTGACATCTTCAGTGACGTCAGGCTCAGCCAGGTTTGTACTACGCATGCACCGAATAGGCTGACATGCACAGTACAAACTGGACATCACTGCACAGCGCAGGCGCCGGCAGGATGCGAAGGACGGAGCTGCTGCAGGTGGTGGTGGTGAGTATGATGTGTGTGGGTCCATGTGTTTGTCTGTCTGTCTCTCTGTGTTTCTCTGTGTTTGTCTGTGTCTGACTGTTTGTCGCTGCACAGCATTATACTGTATATACAGGTCAACGATACATCCTGTATTACAGTGTGTCTGTGTGGCACCCTGCTCTCACAGGTAGCCACAGCTTTCCCTAATGCACAGCTGAGTTTCCACAGCAGGTACCTACTACATGCAACACCTTCCACCCCGGCACAGTAGGGTGGCTTATACTCACTGACTTCAGGTGAGATCCCCTATATATACTGCTGCTGGGGGAGGAGTTAGTTAGAGTGTGCAGACACTAGGAGAGCTGCGAAGACGTCCCGGTGCTCGGTGCCGCGGTTAGGCCCGAACCAGCGACTCTGAGTGGCCCTTCTAGCCGGTCAGCCAAGCGGAGAGTGGGGACAGAAGGCAAGGAGTAGAACTAAGGCAGCAAGGAACCGGTGGAGGTTCGCCCGAGAAGTGCCAGACTTCGGGGATCCGCACATGCAGGAACACTTTAAGGACTGGAGAAAACCCCGTCATACCGTGGAGACTTCAGTCACCCAGTCCGCCTGCGTACCCAGAGAGAGGGAGCCAGACACTGTAGTGCAGAGCAGCACAGCTGTGATCAGAGAGGGTAACCTGTGGACTGCGCAGGAGGAGAGAGAGCAAGACCAGAGGGAGAGAGGAGGCCCGCCAGGTTACACACAGGCAGGGTTTCAGCAACAACAGGGAACCGGAGGAGGCCTTGTACCCACTTGCTGTGGGGACTCAGTGTGCACCCGTCAGTGCTCCGGTCGACTTTACCTGCAACTACCACCAGTAAAAGGTAAAAGAGACTCTGCAGTGTGTGTGCGTTATTCCTCTCCACCCCCGACCTTCCTATAGACTGTCCCGCTGCTCCTTACCCCGGTCCCGTATTCTACTGCAAGCTCCCCATACCCTACGCTGCCCCGAAGGACCAACTCCACCTGTAGGGAGCTTCGCCATCCTTGCCGCATTACCATCGCCCTCCGGAGGACTGTGGCGGCGCTGGTGACCCATCACATGGTACTACAGGTGGCGTCACATGACAACAACAAACTCATATCCCCTGTACATAAACCCTATTTTGAAGTGTCACCCAGGCCATGGGCTCAGGTACTGCCATCCGTGACATCCCCGTGAACCCTTCTGAGACTTATACCCGAGTACCCCCAGGCCTGGGGCTTGACATCTGTATATACTGTAGGTATATAGTGTGGACCTGTATATACAGTATAGTGCTGTGTATACAGGATAAAGAGCCAGCAGTCTCTAATGAGCATACGGCCGGCAATCTCTAATGTGCATATGTGGCGCCTGCTCACACAGGTAACCACAGATCTCTCTAATGCACAGCTGGGTTTCCACAGCAGGTACCTACTACGAACAACACCTTCCACCCCGACACAGAAGGGGGAGCACCATTTGCTGCCCTTAGGCAAGATCCCCTATATATATTGCTGCTGGGGAGGAGCTAGTCAGAGTGTGCAGACGCTAGAGGAGCTGCAAGGAAGTCCTGGTGGTCGGTGATGCGTTCAGGCCTGAGCCAGTGACCCGGAGTGGCCCTTCACCATCCCACAAGCCTGAGTGGGACTGAAGGCAGGGAGCTCAGAGCAGAAACAGAAGCAAGGAACAAGTAGCTCGGAGGGAGTTCGTTCCAGGAGGAAGCCGGATATTGGGGATCCGCACCTGTGGGGAACTATAGGCCCACAGAAAACCCCGTCGCACCATGGAAGCTTCAGCTACCCGGTCTCCCAGGAGGGTCAAGAGAGGGAGCCAGGAACAGCAGGCCGCTGCAGTGTCCAGAGAGGGTCATCCCGGAGACTGCACAGGAGGAGAAAGAGACAGGTAAGAGAGAGAGTGGAGGCAAGTCAGGCTACAGCAGACTGTGCTTCAGCAACTACATGATCAGAGGAGGCCTTATACTCACTTGCTGTGGGTCACCTGTCAGTGCCCTGGATCGTTTACCTGCTTAACACTAGTAAAAAGGTAAAAGAGACTTCTTCTGTGTGCGTGCATCCTTATCCTCCTCCTCAAATAAGGGGGTCCTCAAACAGTTTTTTTGAAAATCATATTATTTTGATTATATGCTTGCACTTTACATGCATATTATTTTGTATGGAAAATCCTGTATATATGACCACTTATTATTGTTCAACTAAACAGTTCCTCAGGTTACTCTAGGAGAGAGGGGGAGGTGTCCCTTGAGAACTTCTCAAGTGGACACGAATATAGCTATTTTAGCTTTTTATGAGGATTTTAAACTTGTGTGTTTGGTGTTGTGTTTTTTCATAAATAAAGTACATTTTGTTACATAATAATATTACATTTGGTCTGGTTGTATCGCTATTTTTGGACTATCTTTGTCTATACTTTTTTGCATCCATATCCTCCACTCACCGTGTCCCTCTATAGACTATTCCAACTCTCCCTATACAAGCTCAGCCCCACTACAACCTGTTCTCCCTCACTACGCTGCCCCGGAGGTCTAGTCCTGCCTGCGGAGGACTACACCATCATTGCTGCAATACCACCGACCTCCGAAGGACTGTAGCGGCGCTGGTGAAATCTCACCAGGTACTGCAGGTGGCGTCACAACAAACTTGTACATAATGCTTGTAAATAATCCCACCTATTAAATATAGGCACAGGACACAGGGTCAGGTGCGGCCGCCATTCCCCGTGACACCGCAGTTAACCCTCTGCCGCCTGACACCCGAGTACCCCATACCCTGGGCGATACATCTATCTTTTCTGGCGTCACAAACAGGATCCTGTGCCCAGTATTACCGGGTACTGTGTGCCTTTTTATTGACTGTGTTGAGTGACTGTTTAAACTATGCCGCCATTACTGCGCAGAAGAGCGGGAAGAAAGAGGGTGTGTCAGCCGCAGAGCGCGAAACTGAAACCTGCCCCTCGCTCAGCCGAGCATTCCCAAGCACTGTGGCTTAGTCCGGAAACTCCCGAACTGTTTAACCCTTCAACGACTGGCTGTAATTCACTAGGGGGGCCTCCAACATGTCGGCCTCCTCCAGCGACGACAACGCTGCGTACGCTGACCCCCAGAATTACACCAGACAATCAATGGCTGCCTCAGGTAGCACTGCCAGCACCTCCGGCGCTCCGGGTACAGTCGCCCCGATAATGCCCATGTCATTCCCATACATCCCGGGAGCCAAGTGGTTGCCCCAGTATGACGGCCGCCCTGATACGCTGGACGAGTTCAAGAGAAAGATCAATGGCGTCCTGGATAGGTATGCTATGACCAGCCAACAACACGCTGCTGTGGTACTCGGACAGTTAACTGGCGCAGCAGAGAAAGAAAGTGCGTCTTGGTCGGTTGCTGAACGCAGATCAGCCCCTGCTATATTCAATAAACTGAGAGCTACCTTTGAGGAGTGTAATGAGGCTAATACACGCATGCGCTTCCATCACTGCTACCAGAGGGCGGGGGATGACATAAGAGATTATGCCTGGCATCTGGAAGAAGCACTGCGCGCCCTTATACATGTCAGCCCCATCAGTGTACAGGATGAGAACAAGCTCCTCATTGAACAATTCACGCGGGGACTGCTATCCCCTGAGGAAAGTAAAAATGCACGTTGGTGGTCATTGACCAACCCAGATGCTGACTAACACCCTGAAAGAGATGGTCATCAAAGGATTAAAGCCGGTGGAGACACATGAAGCTGCAATTAAATGGTGGTGCAACGGTGAGGTGCAGGCTACTCCAAAACGAATACCCGTGTCTGCAGCCACGCACAATGTACAATCTGCGCAGCCTGACAAATATGATTCTCTGCGGGCTGAGATGCGTGCTGAGATACGGGAGACAAACAAAAATATCTCCAAACTGATGGATGCTATGCAGTTACAGCAGAGCCAACAGCCAGCACCAAGACCCCAGCCGCTGATTCAACTTGCCGACAGCCCGAAGACGTCCCCTGGATGCGAGGGGAGCAAGCTGCAGCATACAGAGGAAGGACCACGACCACTACAGCTCCACTGGGGAGCCCATCAGCCGCCGCTCTAACCACACCGGCCACCTCACCCGGTGCTGTCCTTTAAACGGGCAGTCCCTGGGGCCGGGGCCAAACCTCAGGACTAGATCGACAGGGCCCAGCCACCTGGTACAAGACCTTCATAGGACAGAGGCCGTTCCTGTCCATTGTACTGGATGGCATCCCGACACCTGCTCTGCTGGGCACCGGGTCACAGGTGACCACCATCCCCTATATCCTTTATAAAAAGTATTGGGCTGATGTAGAACTGAAACAGCCTGAAATAGACCTTTTCCTTCATGCAGCTAATGGTGAACCAATTACTGTGATGGGGGTTAGAGAATTGCCCATAAAGGTGTGGAGGGTGGAATTACAGAACCAAGGGGTCCTTGTAGTAGCAGAAGCTAGCAATGCAAATGATCCTTATATCATACTGGGTACAATTAGCAATTGCATGGAGGAAGTTTTGTCTTTGCTCCAACAGATCACAGACACCGCCAGACCTGGTCAGAGGAAGGTTCTCCAGCGTGAGATCAGAGCCGTCCTACACCAACAACAAGTAACAATTACAGGTGGCGAAATTGGTACAGCACGGGTGACAGACCCGATACCTATTGTGATACCCCCAATGACTGAAATTATGATTTGGTGTCGAGCAGCTATAGGTCTGAGAGGGCAGGACTATCAAGCATTAGTGGAGCCTGTCAGCACATAGCATAGCCCTACACTGTAGACAGCCAGGGGGGTGGTCGATGTACACAATGGGAGAGTACCTGTTCGCATCTCAAATTGTGGCAGTGAAGAGGTTAAATTACCCAGGTATACTACAAAATTATACACAGTCAGCAACAACGAGATCCACACAGTGCAACCCGAATCCTGCAAAAAAGGGGCAAAACCTCATCAAACAATTGGCCACTGGAGGACTGGTGCCAGCAGCTCCATGTCGGAATTGACACCACTCCTGTGTATGAAAAGCAAGGTGTGTACCGGTTAGTTAAAAAATTCAAACAAGTCTTTAGTAAGCATCCACTTGATTTTGGTAGGAAAATAGGGGTACAACATCACATCCCCACAGGTACACATCCACCAATCAAGGAATGGTATAGGCCTATTCTACCTGCACATTATCAAAAAGCCAAAAGAGATGTTACAGGACATGAAAGACGCAGGGGTTATACAAGATAGCTGTAGTCCCTGGGCAGCCCCATTAGTCCTAGTCAGGAAAAAGAATGGCAGCATGAGGATGAGTGTAGACTATAGGCAAATAAACCGCATAACACACAAATATGCTTACACTTTACCATGTATAGAGGAGTCTCTAGCTGCATTGAAGTCTGCCAACTACTTCTCCACCTTAGATCTCACTAGTGGGTATTGGCAGGTGTCCGTAGCCGAAGAAGACCAAGAGAAGATGGCATTCGCAACACCTATGGGCCTATGTGAATTCAACAACATGCGCTTCGGACTATGTAATGCACCCGGAACCTTCCAGCGGCTAATGGAGAGTTGCCTGGGGCATAAGAACTTTCAGACGGTACTGCTCTACCTGGATGATGTGATCGTGTACTCCAAGACCTATGAGGAACATGTCACACATCTAGGAGAGGTGTTTGAAGCTCTGGCCAAATACGGGATGAAGCTAAAACCATCAAAACGCCACCTGTTAAAGCCAAGAGTGCAGTACCTGGGACACATAGTCAGTGCTGAAGGCGTGGCCCCTGATCCAGACAAGGTGACAGCAATCAGAGAATGGCCAGAACCTAAAACCACCAAAGAGTTACATCAATTCCTGGGTTTGGTGTGCTACTACCGAAGGTTCATCAAGGAGTACACCAAGAAAGCTGCTCCACTGCAAGACCTCCTAGTAGGCCAACCCACGAAGGGCAAGTCAAAGGATTCTCCGTGGAGATAGGGTAATGAACAAGAGGAAGCGTTCCAGATGATGAAAGAAGCCCTGACAGGACAAGAAATCCTAGCTTACCCGGACTACAACCTGCCTTTCCTATTGTATACAGATGCCAGCAATGTGGGACTTGGAGGTGTCCTTTCCCAAAAGCAAGATGACAAGGAGAGGGTAATCGCCTACGCCAGCCGGAAGCTGCGCCCCACGGAGAGGAACCCAGAAAACAACAGTTCCTTCAAGCTGGAATTTCTGGCCTTGTTCTGGGCCGTCACAGAGAGGTTTAAACACTATCTAGCCTCTAGTAAATTCACCGCCTACACAGATAACCTTCCGCTCACCCACCTGGAAACTGCGAAGTTGGGAGCCATGGAGCAGAGATGGATGACCAGACTCTCCAACTACCAATTCATCAAGTACCGGGCTGGGCACCAGAACGGAAACGCGGATGCTCTATCCAGGATGCTGCACTTATCAGAAGAGGGTGTAGATGAAGACGAGTTGGAAGAAGTGGCGTAACCTGCCTTTCATCAGGTAAGAGTAACCCAATGCCAGCAGACCCGTCAAAACCTCTCTACAGGAGCAGTGAACCCGTTATCCCACTTTGACTTGAAAAAGGCGCAGGACCAAGACCCGGCTGTCGGTCTAATCAAACAACTGATAGCCCAAGAGTCGGCGAAGCTGCCTGCAAACCCTCCGCCTGATGCCAAACATTCATGGAATGAGCGAGGTAAACTGTTTCAGTATCAAGATAAATAGTGACAGCGGTATATAAATCCAAGAACTCATAAGATGGCATGGCAGATCATCGTGCCAAGATCAGAGGTCCCCGTGGTCTTAACTGCCTACCACAACCAAACCGGTCATTTCGGATGGAAGAAGCTCAAAGTGTTACTGAAAGATAGATTCTTTTGGCTCGGTATGCGGTCATCTATAGAAAAATGGTGCAAAGATTGTCAAGCATGTAACCTGAGAAGGAAAAATGTACAGAGCCAGAAGGTCCACCTTCATCCCATTGTAACCAAACAACCTTTGGAACTAGTCGCCTTGGACCATGTAAAACTGACTCCAAGTAGATCCGGCTATACCTACGCATTGACCATGGTAGACCATTATTCAAGATTTTTGATGGTTGCCCCTGTAAAAGACTTGACAGCTGCAACTGCTGCCAGAACCTTCCAAAAAGTCTTCTGCAGACCATTGGGATATCCAGAACGTACCCCAACAGATCAAGGACCGGCATTCGAAGCAGAGATCTTTCAAGAGTTTTGTCAGATGTATGGGTGCAAAAAGATCAGAACAACCCCATATCATGCCCAAACTAATGGACTCTGTGAGAAAATGAACAACATCATCATCAACATGCTGAAAATCCTCCCGCTGGAAAAAAGAAATCAATGGCCAGAAAACTACCTGATTTGATCGACATGTATAATCACATTCCAGTAAGTTCTACAAACTATACACCAGCATATCTGATGAGAGCTCGTACAGGAAAATTACCCATAGACTTAGAACTCGGTGTAGTAGATCCTGAAGCAGATCATGCCATTTCAAACTGGAAGATCCATCGCTAAGAACAATATAGAAAAGTTCAAACCAGTGTCGAAAATAACCTGGAGAAGTCCCGTGCAAAGCAAGAAAGGGATTATAACAAGCATGCTCCAGCAGAACCAATACCACCTGGAAGTATGGTCCTAAAAAGGCAAAGAACTCATCATAAATTGGATCATCGGTGGGAAAGTGAACCCTATGTCCTACTAGACTCTGGAGATGACATCGATAAAGTCTGCATCATCAGCAAAGATGGAGGAAGAACCAGACAGACTGTATCCAGAGATCACCTTAAAAAGTGTCCTCTAGGTTGGGAAAATCAAGAACCCTACCATCAGCCCATTCAAGAGTTTGAGCCAACTTCAGAATTAAGTCCAATCCCAGAACAGAAGAAGAAAGTAATCTCTACCATCTTAGGAGACTTCCCAGAAGATTGGCCTCAACAAAATGGAGCCATCATAGTGCCAGTACTAAACTTCTACCAATCCCGTGAAGAGATGCCCAGGGATTAAGAAGAAATACCTGTTGCTAGAGAATCTGAGGATGCTGCAATCGGTACACCTGCTAGCCCAGTAGTGAGACTAAGGCCACGCAGAAGCTTACCTGAAACACCTGCACCAAGCTCAACACTAGACGCCTCACCTGAGACAGTGACATCTGTAGTGCAAGTCACATAGGAGCACACGAAGTCAACCCCCGTCTAGGTTTGGAGAGTGGGTATAAAGTAAGGTAGAGCACATTGGGGAAACATGTAAATAGTAAACTGTACAAAAGAGTGTAAATAGTAGTGTACAGAAGGGTGGAGGAACTGGGCCCAGTCCCAAGCACATTAAGTTAGGAACAGAGAGTGCCTGGGGAGGGGAGGTACCAAGTTTCCTAAACCGAGACACCCATAGGGAACCCTGTTTATTGTTAAAATGTGGACTTTAAAGGACTTTTCCCCTTTCTTACGCGGAGCGTACACAGACTTTACTGTATAGACTCTCATGGAACTGAACCTTTCCCCTTTTGAACTTTTAAAAATTTCAAATGGACTACGGTATTGGACTAACGTAGCCACAAATTTTAAAAAGCCGGAGGTGGATGGACTAGCACCGTATGGACTTACCCGCTTTCTATGTTCCATATTTTACAGTGTCTTTTTGTAGATTTTTCATTTTTCATACTCTGTATATTTGTTATTGTTATATTGTTATCCCATTTGTAAACACAAAAATGCTCAGTCCAGGAGTAGTGATGTTACCTAGGGGGATGTGTGGCGCACTGCTCACGCAGGTAACCATAGATCTCTCTAATGCACAGCTGGGTTTCCACAGCAAGTACCTACTACGAACAACACCTTCCACCCCAGCACAGTAGAGGGAGCACCACTTGCTGCCCTTAGGCAAGATCCCTTATATATACTACTGCAGGGGAGGAGCTAGTCAGAGTGTGTGCAGAAACTAGAAGAGCTGCAAGGAGGTCCTCGTGGTTGGTTCTGCGTTCAGGCCCGAGCCAGTGACCCGGAGTGGCCCTTCCGTGTCCCACAAGCCTAAGTGGGACTGAAGGCAGGGAGCTTAGAGCAGAAACAGTAGCAAGGAACAAGGAGCTCGGAGGGAGTTCGTTCCAGGAGGAAGCCGGATATTGGGGATCCGCACCTGTGGGGAACTATAGGCCCACAGAAAACCCAGTCGCACCATGGAAGCTTCAGCTGCCCGGTCTCCCAGGAGGGTCAAGAGAGGGAGCTAGGAACAGCAGGCCACTGCAGTGTCCAGAGAGGGTCATCCTGGAGACCGCACAGGAGGAGAAAGAGACAGGCAAGAGAGAGAGTGGAGGTAAGTCAGGCTACAGCAGACTGTGCTTCAGCAACTACATGATCAGAGGAGGCCTTATACCCACTTGCTGTGGGAACCCACTGTGCAGCCTGGTCACCCGTCAGTGCCCTGGATCATTTACCTGCTTAACACCAGTACAAAGGTAAAAGAGACTTCTTCTGTGTGCGTGCATCCTTCTCCTCCACTCACCGTGTCCCTCTATAGACTATTCCAACTCTCCCTATACAATCTCAGCTCCACTACAACCTGTCCACCTCACTACGCTGCCCCGGAGGTCCAGTCCTGCCTACGGAGGACTACACCATCATTGCCGCAATGCCACCGACCTCCGGAGGACTGTAGAGGCGCTGGTGACATCTCACCAGGTACTGCAGGTGGCGTCACGACAAACATGTACATAATCCTTGTAAATAATCCCCCCTTTTAAAGATAGGCCCAGGACACAGGGTCAGGCGCGCGCCATTCCCGTGACACCGCAGTTAACCCTTTGCCGCCTGACACTCGAATACCCCATACCCTGGGCGATATACATACGGCCGGCATCTCTAATGAAGCCTGTGCTAGCATTTCTTCTGCAGTGTTGCTATCAATGAGTCAAGAGTGGGAGAAGAGGGTTGCATTGACAATACAACGCAATGGGCAGCACGTTGAACACATTTTATAAGTGGTCATAAACTTGTAAATAACTAATGAAAGAATAAAGTTATGTTAAAACCAAGCACACTATTGTTTTTCTTATGACATTCTCAATAAGTTTGATGTGCCACATGACCCTCTTGCCATTGAAAAAATAAGGTTGGATTCAAAATGGCTGCCATGGTCACCACCCATCTGGAAAAGTATTCCCCATCCCATATACTAATGTGCCCCAAACAGGAAGTTGATATCACCAACCATTCCCATTTTATTTAGGTGCGTCCATATAAATGGCCCTCCCTGTACAGTGTATGCTCTGTACAGGGCCACAGGATTAACACTGACAAATGAGATGCACCATATCATGTCTAGTACAGGCCTCGAGGGGGCAGTACATGACTTATTGCACCAAGCTGCACTGTGTATAACATTGTGCTCTGCTACTCATTCAATTCCTCTAAATAAGAACTTTCTATATGGAGAAAAGTATTGGAACCAGGGCCGGCATCAGCACCCGACATACCTGGGCAAGTGCCATGGCCCTGACAGCTGGGAGGGCTCACTCGTCATCAGGGACAGGCAGCCCTGACAGCGAGGGGCCAATCCGGGACATGCAACCCTGACAGCCAGGGGCCCATCATAGGACACTCAGGGCTGCAGTGCTCCCAGTTTGCAGGGCTAATTTGCATGTGATGCAAATTAGCCATGTGCTGGCTCCCAGGGCTATGGAGATTCCTTCTTTGCCAACTGCAGCAGTGATGAGTCATCACCCGGCGACCTCATCACACTGCTGCAGCCCTGCAGGAAAGAAGAAGCTCCAAAGCCCCAGGAGCCAGCAGGAAGGAAGCACAGATCGGAGCCTGCAGAGAGGATGGGGAGGCATCTGAGTAGGACATAGCACTGGGAGAGACGAAGGAAGGTGAGAATAATCGGTTATTTTTTGTTTTTTTCCAGTGTGCTGGAGGCTGCTGCTGGGGTACAGTATATGGAGGCTGTGCTGTGGTATATGGAGGCTGTGCCATGGTATATGGAGGCTCTGCTGGGGTATATGCAGGAAGTGCTGTGTGTATATGGAGGCTGTGCTAGGCTATATGGATGCTGTTCTGGGGTATATGGAAGCTGTTCTGGGGTATATGAAGACTGCCAAATCGCAATGACAAAGATAAATAAACACGGCAACTCACCGCTGTAGGAGTAAATCTTCAAAGCTTTTTTAATCCATGCGATTTAACACAGACAACAAGCGAGGGAGGGAGGGAGTGCAGAGACTTGGTGACGGCTTGCCGTTTCGCAGCGCGACTCGCTGCTTCCACGGTCCAAACTAGTCCTGGAATCGCTCACTCTTATGGGTACAGTGCTTCAGGAAGCGGATTGACAGTGCCTCAGCACGCTCTATATTATTGTTACTATATGAAGACTGCTGCTGGGGTATATGGAGACTGCTGCAGGAGTATTTAAAGGCTGCTGCTGGGGTATATGAAGACTGCTGTTGGGTATATGGAGGCTGTGCTGGGGTATATGGAGGCTGTGGTGGGTGTATATGGAACTTGTGTTGGGTGTATATGGAAGCTGTGCTGGGGTACATTGAGGCAGTGCTGGGTGTATATGGAGGTAGTGCTGGGCTATATAGAGGCTGTGCTGGGTATATGGAGGCTGTGCTGGGTGTATATGTAGGTAGTACTGGGTGTATATGGAGGCTGAGCTGAGCTACATAGAGGCTGTGCTGAATTATATGGAGGCTGTGTTGGGCTATATGAAGGCTGTGCTGGGGTATATGGGGGCTGTGCAGGGATATTTGGGGTTGTCCTGGGGTATATGAGTGTTGTGCTGGGGTATATGGAGGCTGAGCTAGGCTATATATATATATATGTAGGCTGTGCTGGGTTATATATATTAATTGGGGACTGTGTTGTATATATAATATGGAGACTGTGTTAGAGTATATACAATATTTGGAGGCTGCTGCTAGGCTGTATATATTACTTGGAGGCTGCTACTGAGCTGCCACATCCTCCAAATAATATATACAGCCCAGAACAGACTCCAAATAATATATTCAGCCCGGCACAGTCTCCAAATAATATATACAGCCCAGCACAGCCTCCAAATAATATATATAGCCCAGCACAGCCTCCAAATAATATATATAGCCCGCAGCCTCTATATTATACATAAAAAGCCTGCAGCCTCTATATTATATATATAGCCAGCTTGAGCCTCCATATTATATATACGGTCCAGCAGTCTCAATATTATATATACAGCCCTGCACAGCCTCCATATTATATATACAATCTACCAAGGAGCCTCTATTATATATATACACAGCCTGCAGCTTCTATATTATATTTATGAATCATGGTCTATGTTAAAGGGGCCCACTGAGACTGTTTCGCCCGGGGCCCACATAAACCTGGAGCCGGCTCTGATTGGAACCCTACACATTACTCCTGCAGGAGCTTTTATGAATCTCATGCTTTTAATAGATGTACAGTATATTATGGATTTGGTACCTGTGCAGCTTCCACCATTATGGGAAGGTTTACTATGAGATTTTGGAGGTGATTGTGGGAATTTTGCTCATTTATCCAGAAGAGCATTTGTGTCAGATTTTGGAGGAGAGGGCCGGGCTCTCAATCTCCGATCTTCTTCATCCCAAAGGTGTTGGAGGTCCAGGCTCTGTGCAGCCGGTCATACAATTCCACTCCAAACTCTTCCAACAATGTATTAATGTATTTATGAACCTTATGTACTGGGGCACCACTATAGGGAACAGAAAAGAGCCTTCCCCAAACTCTTTCCATAAAGTTAGAAGCTAGAATTGTCCAAACTTCCTTGGTATAATTAAGCATTTCCATTACTAGAACTTAAGGGCATAAGGTAAATCCTGAAAAACAACCTGCATCACACTTTACAGTGTTAGGGCCCCTTTACACACGGCTACATTTCTAGGGTGGCTACAGGTAACTTACTGGCTGCAGTGAAATCATGGAGACATGGTTCTATCTTGTTGCTGTGTACAAATGGAATAATCTCTCCATGATTTCACTGCAGCCAGTAAGTTACCTGTAGCCACCCTAGAAATGTAGCCGTGTGTAAAGGGGCCCTTACAGTGTTTACAGTCTTATCTAAGTAGTGAAAAAAAATGTATGCGTTTTTAAAGAAAAAGAATTCTGTTTTTGCGCCATTTTCCATGACTCGTAGTAGACTCATTTCCAGGATCTGGGGCTGTGTAACAGCTTATTTTTTGCGTCTTGAGCTGACGTTTCTAATACCATAGTTGGGTAGATACGATGTTTTGATCGCCTGTTATTGCATTTTATTGCAATGTTGTGGCAACTAAAAAAAAACGTAATTTTGGCGTTTGGACTTTTTTACCCATCTGATGAAATGATTTTATATTTTGATAGATCTGGCATCTCTGATAGTGGCAATACCAAATATGTATTTTTTTAGTAGTTTTATTTTCAATGGTGCAAAAAGGGGGGTGATTTGACCTTTTATGTTTTTTTTTTTCATACTTTTAAAACCATTTTTTTTTCATTAATTTACATGGCCTACTTGAGGGCCTCAGTGCTCACACTTCGATCACTTGTCCTGTCTTCAGATGAGCTGCTGCTCATCTAAAGACAGGGGATATGATCACTCCCTGTCGATGATGTCACTGAGACATCACAGGCAGGAAGTGAATCTGGACAGCTTCTGGGGTCATCACAGGACCACGGACTGTCCCGGTAACTGCTCTGACTTTTTTTTTGTGTATGTTCAATTTAGCTACTTGTTTCTTTGCAAGTTTGGGAGAGGCCCACCCCTCCTTTTACTGAGCAGAGCATTTAGGGTATGTGCGCACGGGGGCGGGTTAGTGGCGGCGGCGGCTGGGCGGAACCCGACAGGAAGCTCCGGAGCCGTCCACCGGCTTCCTGTCGGGTCCGTGCTGCGGGTGACGGGCGGGTGTGCGGCGGTGCACAGCGGGTTAGCGCCGGCGATTCTGCAGCGGCTGGAAGCAGCACATGATTCTGCTTGCAGCCGCTGCAGAACCGGCCGGATTATAGAACCTGCACATTCGTTGCTAACCCGCTGGGAACCCAGCGGGTTAGCAACGGCTGAGCATGTGTAAACCGCCGCTGTGTGCACAGCGGGTGTCGGTTTACATAGGTTTCTATGTTAATCCAAACGCCGGTTTGGATTAACATAAATTTGCATGAAATTTATGTAAACCGACCGGCGGTTTACACACCTAATCCGGCCCTAACCCGACCAGTGCGCACATACCCTTATATTGCCTCCCACTGCTGTGTATCAGTTTTGGGACCCAGGTCACACTCTGCATCCTGGTTTTTGTTAGGTCAACAGACACAATGGCAGGTTCTATAATAGTTATAGTAGGGACCGTCCATAAGTGGGTACATCTTGATGTGGTGGGATGGCTTTGTACCTATTTGCAAAAAGGTATGTACTAAGTACCCTGTGTTTTTATAGCAGTTGCTTTTTATTTATTTTTTGCAGGGTATTTTTACATGTTTTGTGGATATACTTTTTTTCTTGTCCAGGTAACAGTATGCAGGTACGGAGATTGCTTCACATCACCTGCAATCATGGCGGCGGCTTTGGATTGCGCTGTCAGTCACTGACAGCGCAATCCAAAGGGTAAGGGCCGCTTTACACACACCAACTTCTGTGACCAACTTCTGAACAGATCTCTGGTTGCAGTGAAATCATGGACACATTGCTCCATTTGTACATAGCCACAAAATGTAACAATGTTGTTTAACAATATTAAAAATCATGTGTAAGCTAGGTTGACAGTCGTGTCTGGCCTATCTAAAAATCCACTCGACTGACACTTACGGCCCTGTCACATATAACGACGCACCAGCGATAACAATAACGATATGCCGAGATCGCTGGTGCATTGTTTTTCACATCATTGGTAAGATGTCAAACAGGTATCTCACCAGCGTTGTCACCAACGACTTCAGCAACAATCCAGAATTATACTGAGGTTGTTGGGAATTGTCTCTCCATAGCGTAGCATTGAGATCATTGGTCATTGTCCCTTTCAAACACAACGATGTAGTGCTCCCAGCGGGAGCGCAACGACGTAGAAATGACCCAGAGGAGTATGTAACGATCAACGGTCTCACAGCAGGGGCCAGATCGTTGGTACGTGTCACACATAAGGACATCATTAGCGAGATCGCTGTTACGTCACAAAATCTATGACGTTACAACGATCTCGTTAGCGATCTCGTTATGTGTGACAGGGCCTTTAGAACTGGTCAGCTGATCAATTATCAGCTTTATTTGGCAGCTAATCAGATCAGAATGCCCTTCTTAAATTGGTTTTTAACTCTATTCTATAAATGTACATATGCGTCCATGGTAAAGGCCCTGTCGCACATAACGAGATCGTTGTAACGTCACAGATTTTCAGATTTTGTGACATAACAACGGTCCCGCTAACGATGTCCTCATGTGTGATACGCACCAACGATCCGGCCCCTGCTGTGAGATCGTTGATCGTTACATACTGCTCTGAGTCATTTCTACGTCGTTGCGCTCCCGCTGGGAGTGCTGCATCGTTGTGTTTGACAGGGACAATGACCAACGATCTCAATGCTACACTATGGAGTGACAATTCCCAACGACCTCGGTATAATTCTGGATCGTTGCTGAAGTCGTTGGTGACATCGCTGGTGAGATACCTGTTTAACATCTTACCAACGATGTGAAAAATGACGCACCAGCGATCTCGGCATATCGTTATCGGTATCACTGGTGCGTCGTTATGTGTGACGGGGCCTTAAAGGTAACACAAAAAAAGAAGATACCTAATTACCATACCAGCAGCATATTATGTTCACAGCTAGACATCTGACTTTCTCTTCTAGATGGGAGCATCAGGTGATCATGGCAGCCTGTTGCAGGGAGCACACCCAGCAATCACCTGACATCCCTCGCAGGAAGAGGAAGCCAGGAGAACAGTGGAGGACACAGAGTAGAGGCCAGCAGGGTCAGTCTGGGCATAGAGTGTGACGGGTTGTGCGACAGAGCAGGATGGGACACCAGGCCGATGATCAATCCAACCAATTGTATTGAACACGGAAGATGGAACCGCACAAATCAAGACAATTCTGCCGAGTCCACAATGAGTCCACAATAAGTCCACACGAAGGGAACAGATCCGCGATGTCACCCGGCAATCCTGACGCCAAGTTAATGGAAGAAATAGTCCAGATAGGGTCCATTGTATCCAACCAAGGAAGGACGCTGCACAATCCCACGGGCACCAAGATCTCGCCTCAGCTGAAATCTTGGTCTCTTCCACCTCCGCATTCAACTAACAGACTGTCCTAAAACCTGAGTGTATTGTTTGGGCTCCTGGGATCAGCCCATGTATAGGGGGGTTCACACCTACTATTGAATGGTTTGCTCCAGTCAGAAGATTCTAGTAACTTCCTGGCTCCATTCTGTCTTAGACTGCTTTCACATTACGTTTTTGTTGGATCCGTGGCTGTTCATTGTAAAACAGACAGCCACGGATCAGATTTCGCCCCCATGTTATCACATGGGGATCAAATTGGATTGGATTTGGAAAAAATTGCCATCCGATTTTGTAGGATCCGATTTGTGACCGATTTTTTGCTGTACCCAAAATCGGAGACTGCTCCAATTTTGGGAACAGCAAAAAATCGGATCCCACAAAATCGGATGGCAATTAGGCCAAATCCAATCCAATCCAAAGTCTTTAACATGGGGTCCTATGAGCGTGGGTCCGAGAAAACAGCTGATCGTTCCTCGGACAAAATTTTAGTCTACTGAGCATGCTCAGTACACTAGTACTGCTCTGTGCAATCTGATTTCACTTCTGCAATGTCTGCAATGCGCTGCCTAGATACCCGCAGTTTATCATAGTTACCAGCTTCCTCCCTGCTTAGCGCAGCCTGGAAGCCGGAGGAAGCTGGTAACTATGATAAACTGCAGGTATCTAAGCAGCGCATTGCAGACATTGCAGCTCTGCATCACCTATTGTTTCTGATGTACTACTCTGCAGGTCTAGAGTTGTGACCCGGCAATCTCTCTGACAACTCTTCTGGATTACCCTCTGGATGGCCAATCTGGTTTGACACAGTACGTTCTCACTAGTCTTTGTTATGCAGGTTGAAAAACACATGTCCACCTACATTGATCATTTATACATCCTCTATCACTTGATTATGTTTAATCCCTGTGAACTATGGGGGAGATATCCCAATAATCAGATCAATCAATTACAAAGCCCAATACGTTCATTGTGTAATACTCATCTGTTAGCTAGTGACCGGCTTGTGTCCCCTCCCTCAGGAATCTAGCTAAAAGGTTTAGGAAAGCTAACAGATCGCTAGGTGTCATTTGTTTAATTAAGACACAAAAGACCCCCTTTGTACCCGTGGCCCCATCCTGGGCAGCAAAATCTCCCACCTAGGACCCTCCCAGGCAGAATTATGGAGAAGTGCGCAGTTTGAGGTCATCAGGTGGGAGGTTGGTAGGTCGGGCTCAGGTTGATAAATTTCCCTGCCATATTTCGGCAGTGCATGACTTCTGAGGAGGACGCGTCACATCAGGAGTATACCCAAGGAAACCCTGTGGCTCTACACTGCCTTCTTGTGGATTCTAACAGTAAGAACATGTGCACGAGACGTCTGTTTTCAGTTGGATTCCTCCTGGAACCTGCCTGAAAAAGTGGCAAAATTGCAACAAAAAGGAACAATGTCCAATGTAAAAACAACTCCGCTGTCAGATTTTTTTATTCATGGGAAGGGGTTGGGGGAACGTCCGTGGACAGGTAAGATCGGTGTTAGTGGTCGGGTCACAAGAATTGACCTTAGAGTCATAAGCTTTATCACAGATGACCTCTAATATAAGGGCTGTTCACGTCAGGTGACAGATCCTGGTACACAGCTAAAATGCTGCCAGATAAATGTAGGAAAACATGACATGGAAGCAGTTGACAGCAGGATAGGCGATAAGTGTTATTAAGTAGAGGCTGAGAAATTGATAGAATGAAGCCCTGATTCCTCCTTCTTCCTCCTTTCCTTATAGTCGAATAGGAGACCATTATTGTAAAGGACCATTCAATGTATATGGGACTGACAGACAGAGCTCTGCTATCTCCATCACTCCCACACACATGAATGGAGCAGAAGAATCCCGAGAGAAAACAGGGAATCAGAACAACAAGCAATGACATATTTACCATCTATCCAGTTAATCCTTTTATAAAGAATCTGTCAGCAAGTATTTGCTATATAATCTAAGAGCAGCATAAAGCAGAAGACAAGACCCTGATCCCAGTCATGTGTCACTTAGTGGGCTGTGTTTTCCATTTACAATTAAATTATTGATTTCTTATCAGGAAATTATCACTAGAGGACTACATGCCTTGCACCTCCTGGTCCAGCCCCAGCACCGATTAACAGCTTTCTGTCAATATACAGTGGACACAGGAAGCTGCCAATCAGTGGAGTTGTACAGGAATAGCAGCCAATCAGTGGAGTGGGCGGGGCTGTAGAGGGCTAATCATTCTAAGCACTGTTGGATGTGCAGCAGACAAAAACGTGACAGCAGGCAGACCAACAAGTGACACACTCCTAGGAGCAGGGTCATAGTGCACTCATAGATACAAATTCCCTTTAATCAATGCTACAGTAGTAGGTTGTGATCATTAATGTGACATCCAGATAGTAGCTGCCACACTTCTCGCATCAATACCTTTACCATGCCTGTTCTTTGCTTGCTAAACTCCTCACTTACTTTATGTTCATGCCTGAAATGAATAAAATGAAATCAGAACAACAAAAATAAGTTGATAAACATTACTTGAATAAAAAATATAGCACTCCCTGCAGTCCTGATAGCATATAACTGGAGCAAGCTCTGCTGGTATCACACCCTGAGAGATGTTTGGGTGCCTTCACACTGGCGTTCCCCTCCGCAGCGTTCTGCGGAGGGGATCCGCAATGTGAACGCAGCACCGCAAGCCCCTATCTTTAGAATGGGAGCGCACGGTGCTGCGCTTCACAGCGCGCATGACCGTGCGCACCCATTCACTCCCATATGTGATCTGTGCGCAGGCGGACGCCTGCGCACAAATCACACACTCCCGCCCGCACCAGGGACGCAACATGTTGCGTCCTGGTGCGGTCGGGAGCGTGTGATTTGTGCGCAGGCATTCGCCTGCGCACAGATCACATATCGGAGTCAATGGGTGCGCACGGTCATGCGCTGTCAAGCGCAGCACCGTGCGCTCCCATTCTAAAGATAGGGGCTTGCGGTGCTGCGTTCACATTGCGGATCCCCTCCGCAGAACGCTGGGGAGGGGAACGCTAATGTGAAGGCACCCTTACTGCAGGGAGTCGATGGGCTGCAAAACATCCACACAATAGCGCTAGTCACACTCTGGCTCCATCCACTCATTTGCTCCATCCACACTCTGGCTCCATTCCCGTATTGGCTCATTGGCTCCATCCACACATTGGCTCCATCCACACATTGGCACCAAATGGTCTGAGGTTAGACGACACACTGTGTCTAAACTGATAATTCTGTAGTCACTCTGTGTCTCTCTATATGTCTGCAGACTCATCAATCATCCCAGCTCCCGCACTGTGTGCTGCGAGGGTTCACTGGTTTCTAAGGCGAAAACGGTCCTCAATTATACAATATACATGTTCCCAGCCAAACCTGACTAGTGGGCGTGGCATTGCTCAATACAAGTGTATGGAGCAAGAATACGCCCACTACATGGCGGCTTCCACTAGTCGGACACTCCCACTCCATGCACTTGAATTGAGTGAGGCCACACCCACTAGTCAGGTTCTGGCTGGTAACATGTATATTGCATAATTGTGGACCGTTCTCACCTTAGAAACCGAGAGGATCCTCACAGCTCACAGTGCATATTCTGGAAGGATTGATAAGTCTGCAGACACAAAGTGACTGCAGAATTATCAATTTAGATCGGAAAACCCCTATAAGAGGAGAATTCAACACCACATAGATGTTCCCTTACCTTTCTATAACAGCTTCCACCCTCCTCATCTGGGACGCTGCTTCTAAGGAATAAAAAAGACATAGAAGTGTTAAGAAATTCCAGAACAATAAAGCCGAGCAGCAGAGCTCACCGTCATAATATGCTGAAGAACCACTTAGGTCAGCAGGATTTACAATCACCGGAATAAGTATTCATACCCACTCAACTTTTCCACATTTCTTTTATGATACACTCACAAAGTGAGTGCACTTTATTGGGATTGTATATGTGGCGCCCGGCTCACGCAGGTAACCACAGATCCCTCTATTGCACAGCTGGGTTTCCACAGCAGGTACCTACTACGAACAACACCTTCCACCCCGACACAGAAGGGGGAGCCCAACTTGCTGACCTTAGGCTGCAATGGCTAATCTAATGTTTCCTAGCCTCTAAGTGGAGAAGTGACCCAAGGTGAGGCTCTGCTAGGTTGTCGGCACTTGGAGCAAGGAGGGGGTGTGTGGGAGGACCCCACGTGTATCGCCGCTGCACGTGAGGTTTTCTCAGGGGATAGTGTATGAAGAGCCTCACCCTGGGTCACTTCACTTAGAGGCTAGGATACATTAGATTAGCCATTGCTGCTTTGACTGTCTTATGTACCTGAATCTAGACAGGGCCTGTATCAGTGTATCTTTCAGCATCGGCTTTGGTGTCTCTCTGTGTTACATGCGCGGGTCCGGTTTTTGGGCTCCTTTAAGCATAAAGCCGTGCTCTATAGGGTGTAAGCTAGCCTTTATTTGTTGTTTCCAACTATAATTGGTCATAAAAAAGGTTTTCCTTTACCACTGCATGAACTTTTTTCGGCACTGGGGCTTGTGACTGTGGGCTTGTGTCTGCCTATTATTGCACTTTATGCATTTTACTTGTTTTTAATTGCTGTTTGCTGTGTCTTGTCTAAATGAAAATTGTTTACTATTTTGCATTAAGTTTGGGTGATCCCAATTATTCATACACACCGCTTTCTCTTTCTTGTTTTGATACTGTAACTTTTGGAGGTGTGATATGGAGATCCCCTAAGGTGAATACTGTGGTGCCCTCTGTTTTCATTACTACATGATGACTACATAGACCGCTTGGGGGGGGCCAAGCTAAATTCTTGTCCTGGGTGTCAGAAAGCCTAGATACGCCTCTGGGTCTGTTACAAAGCTCCATACTGAAGCACCTCAGGACATAGTATAAGGCCTCATTCACACATCAGTATTAGGAAAAATCAGGAGTGTCTCCGAAACACAGAACAAATGTGGATGTTTCCATGATAGTTTTGTGTGTCAGCTCCGCGCCCGGCTTTGGTGCACACAATGATGGAGATGTGTGAATGAGCTTTAGATTGAGTAGACCACACTGGTGAGCTCACCTTCTTTCTTCCTATTCTCCTTCTCCTCTTCCTCCCGCTCAGCCAGGAAGGGTATGAGGACTTCATGGCCACTGGTGTTACTCGATTCGTTCCCAATCTCACTGTTGTCGGTGGGGCTCTGTGGATGGTGAGGAGAACATAGCATTTATATTATTTTATACAAACTGCAGGCGGTGCACTGGGGAATTCAAAAGTGGATCACCCCTTTAATATAACCTAACCCCTTCATGACCAAGGGAGTAATAGTACACCCTTGGCCGTGTTCCACCCTCTGATGTGAGTTTATGCATTGAGCTCGATCATCCCCCACACGTCAGGTGATCAGCTGAGATGAGAAGCTAACAACAACGATGAGATCAGCGATGAGATTGGCAGCATTAACCCTTTGGTTCGCGCTGTGAATCACTGACAGTGTGGAGTCCTGTGAGAACCCCAGAATCTGTAAAATCACACTTGCTCTGTATGCCCGGCAAGCACCTGTATCCACAGAAAGTGATTGTTTCTCCTGTACACAGAGGTGCACCAGCATGGCTGTGAACAGTAGACAAGATCAGACCGTGCAGTGCTGAGGCCCCCTAGGGGTCAATTAAAAGAAAGTAAAAATAAAAAAAAAGACATTTTAAAAAATATGAAAAAAAAAAGTTCAAATCACCCCCTTTTGCCCCATTGAAAATGAAACTATTGAAAAAAATATATATACACATATTTGGTGTCACCGCGTTCAGAAATGTCTATCTATGAAAATATAAAATCAAACGGATCTGTAAACTGCGTAATGGAAAAAAAAGTGCAAATGCTAAATTTACTTTTCTTTTGGTTGCAATAAAATGCAATAACGGGTGATCAAAACATCGCATCTACCCAAAAATGGTATCATTAGAAACGTCAGCTCAAGACACAAAAAATAATTTATTACACAGCCCCAGATCCCGAAAAATGAGGACGCTGCAGGTCACAGAAAATGGCACCAAAAACGCAATTATTTTTCATTAAACATTTTGGAGTTTTTTTTCACCACTTACATAACAGTAAAAGTAGACATGTTTAGTATCTACAGACTCATACTGACCTGAGCCATCATACCGACATGTCAGTTTTACCATATAGTGATCATGGTGAATAAAAAGCCTAAAAACAAACGTGTAATTGCACTTTAGTTGCAATTTCACCACGTATGGAATTTTTTCCCCATTTTTCAGTACACTATATGGTAAAATGAATGATGTAATTCAAAAGTAGGACTCGTCCCGCAAAAAAACAAGCCCTCGTATGTCTATAGTGAGCCTGGACACTTCCTACTGATTGATAACTGTTGTAACCTTCACAACATTTGGTTTTAATCTTTCTGTGTACAGTCATTGTTGTTCTCTAATTATGATCACATTTTGTGTAAAATAAAGGTTTTAAGTTGATAAACTTTGGTTATTTTGGAAAACCCTGTTCTAGTGGCCTGGTGCACTCCTTATACAAAAACCGCCAAATGTCGATCAATTTAGATTACATTCTGTCTGAAAAAAATTAAGTGATCGTACATTGTCTTCTAATTTTGATCTCCAGTGTAGATCCTCAGGCCGATCTGTATAACATAAAAATAACCTTTTATTATATTCACCTCTGGGGCCGTCCGATCCGATAAGCATCACCTCCTCTCTTCTTGTGATCGCCGTCCTCTCTTCCTACTTCATATGGATGACGCGTCCTACATCATTCACACATTGCTCTTCATTGCGCTCCTGCACACTTTCTCTGCCTGCCAAAGTATTGTAGTGCACATGTGCGGGTGTTATTTGACCATTCCGCCCGCCTATACATTACAGTACCTTGCTCTGCCCTCAGCAGGGCATGGAGAAGTGTGCATGCGCAATGGAGGACACTGTAGGGATGATGTAGTATTCATCATCCACATAAAACAGGAAGGGAGGACAGTAATCAAAACAAGAGAAGGTGCTGGATCAAGACCAGCGACGCCCATCAGACCAGAGCAGACCGCCCCACAGGTATTATAAAAATAATTTTTTATACAGATCGGACTTGGGACTATACAGTATTCCAGAATGCCATATAGAAGAGCTTACTGATGGTGGGCGCAGCTTATGTGGAAAAAACCTGGTGACAGGTTCACTTTTAAAATGCACTGGTGATGAGGTGTTAGATTCTAACAGTAAGGCTAGCTTCACATACGGCTGGGATCCGATTCATGGCTGTCCGCTTCAGGCAGACAGCCGCGGACCGGATCAGCACACAGAACTGGAGGGCTAATTTGCCGTCCGGTCCGGTGTGCAGCCGCACGCAGTTGCCGCCACTGATAGGTCAGGACCGCGGCTCGCGGTGAACTAGCCACGGTCCTGAACTGTCAGGAGGGGCCGACCCTGAGCTTCAGCACCATGGAGCTGTCCCCTCTGACAGATCTGGAACGCGGCTTGCTCCTTGCGAGCCGGTCCTGAGTTATCAGCGGCAGCAGCTGCGCCGGCTACACATCGGACCGGAGGGCAGATTAGCCCTCCAGTTCTGTGTGCCGATCCGGTCCGCGGCTGTCTGCCTCAAGCGGACAGCCAAGGATCGGATCCCAGCCGTAGTGTGAAGCCAGCCTAAGAACATGTTCACGAGACGTCTGTTTTCAGTTGGATTCCTCCTGGAACCTGCCTGAAAAAGTGGCAAAATTGCAACAAAAAGGAACATAATGTCCAATGTAAAAACAACTCCGCTGTCAGATTTTTTTATTCATGGGAAGGGGTTGGAGGAACGTCCGTGGACAGGTAAGATCGGTGTTAGTGGTCAGGTCACAAGAATTGACCTTAGAGTCATAAGCTTTATCACAGATGACCTCTAATATAAGGGCTGTACACGTCCGGTGACAGATCCTGGTACACAGCTAAAATGCTGCCAGATAAATGTAGGAAAACATGACATGGAAGCGGTTGACAGCAGGATAGGCGATAAGTGTTATTAAGTAGAGGCTGAGAAATTGATAGAATGAAGCCCTGATTCCTCCTTCTTCCTCCTTTCCTTATAGTCGAATAGGAGACCATTATTGTAAAGGACCATTCAATGTATATGGGACTGACAGACAGAGCTCTGCTATCTCCATCACTCCCACACACATGAATGGAGCAGAAGAATCCCGAGAGAAAACAGGGAATCAGAACAACAAGCAATGACATATTTACCATCTATCCAGTTAATCCTTTTATAAAGAATCTGTCAGCAAGTATTTGCTATATAATCTAAGAGCAGCATGAAGCAGAAGACAAGACCCTGATCCCAGTGATGTGTCACTTACTGGGCTGTGTTTTCCATTTACAATTAAATTATTGATTTATTATCAGGAAATTATCACTAGAGGACTACATGCCTTGCGCCTCCTGGTCCAGCCCCAGCACCGATTAACAGCTTTCTGTCAATATACAGTGGACACAGGAAGCTGCCAATCAGTAGAGTTGTACAGGAATAGCAGCCAATCAGTGGAGTGGGCGGGGCTGTAGAGGGCTAATCATTCTGAGCACTGTTGGATGTGCAGCAGACAAAAACGTGACAGCAGGCAGACCAACAAATGACACACTCCTAGGAGCAGGGTCATAGTGCACTCATAGATACAAATTCCCTTTAATCAATGCTACAGTAGTAGGTTGTGATCATTAATGTGACATCCAGATAGTAGCTGCCACACTTCTCGCATCAATACCTTTACCATGCCTGTTCTTTGCTTGCTAAACTCCTCACTTACTTTATGTTCATGCCTGAAATGAATAAAATGAAATCAGAACAACAAAAATAAGTTGATAAACATTACTTGAATAAAAAATATAGCACTCCCTGCAGTCCTGATACCATATAACTGGAGCAAGCTCTGCTGGTATCACACATGTTGCGTCCTGGTGCGGGCGGGAGTGTGTGATTTGTGCGCAGGCGTCCGCCTGCGCACAGATCACATATCGGAGTGAATGGGTGCCCACGGTCATGCGCTGTCAAGCGCAGCACCGTGCGCTCACATTCTAAAGATAGGGGCTTGCGGTGCTGCGTTCACATTGCGGATCCCCTCCGCAGAACGCTGCGGAGGGGAACGCTAATGTGAAGGCACCCTTAGTGCAGGGAGTCGATGGGCTGCAAAACATCCACACAATAGCGCTAGTCACACTCTGGCTCCATCCACACATTGACGCCAGCCACACTCTGGCTCCATCCACTCATTTGCTCCATCCACACTCTGGCTCCATTCCCGTATTGGCTCATTGGCTCCATCCACACATTGGCACCATCCACACATTGGCACCATCCACACATTGGCACCATCCACACATTGGCACCAATGGTCTCAGGTTAGATGACACACTGTAGGCAGGTGATGGAGGCAGCTTTCTATCAGGTTAGGACACCATCATTTCTAGCAATGGGCACATCTAAGTCAGTGGAAGGACACAGGGATGGACATATCATTGATGCAACCTGTGCAGCCACACAGGGGTCCAAGAGATAAGGGGGTCCATTTCTACCTCCAAAGTAGGTGAAACTGCATTTTAATGAATTATTGGACTGTTAAATGCCCATTTACTGCTTTTTGCACAGGGGCCCCTTTCTGTCTGCGGCCGCCAGTGGAAGAACATAAATATCCAGAGATACCAGGACTTAAGTTCATTATCTAGCCTGAATCATAAGATGTTCTGCTGTAGTAAAGGGATGATTTAAATGACAACAGAAAAGGCAATAGAGGTCCTGGAATAGCAATAAAAAATGTCATCCATTGTGTAGTAATCCAGTGTACCAGTGATATGAAATCAAGCTTTGAAAACACATGAAAATTAGCCTGGAAAACCCTAGGTAAAGTGTGGAGAACCTCAGAGCACCGACCGCCCACAACGCTCTGCCAGGCTTATGTACTGTGGAGTCAAAGCTTGATTTCTCAACGCTGTTACATCGGATTACTGCAAAACAGGTGATGTTTTAACTCTACTTCTGGGGTCTATATACTTGCAGTAAATTTGTCAGGATGGGTTTCCTTTGAACTGTCATGGTCAGTATTACAATCAATAATGAAGAGTGCAGTATAATAAATTAAAGGGGTTGTCTGGTCTAAACTGATAATTCTGCAGTCACTCTGAGTCTCTCTATATGTCTGCAGACTCATCAATCATCCCAGCTTCCACACTGTGTGCTGCAAGGATTCACTGGTTTCTAAGGTGAGACCAGACCTCAATTATGCAATATACATGTTCCCAGCCAAACCTGACTAGTGGGCGTGGCCTTGCTCAATACAAGTGTATGGAGCAAGAATACGCCCACTACATGGCGGCTTCCACTAGTCGGACACTCCCACTCCATGCACTTGAATTGAGTGAGGCCACACCCACTAGTCAGGTTCTGGCTGGTAACATGTATATTGCATAATTGAGGACCGTTCTCACCTTAGAAACCGGAGAATCCTCACAGCTCACAGTGCATATTCTGGAAGGATAAAGTCTGCAGACACATAAAGTGACTGCAGAATTATCAATTTAGGTCGGAAAACCCCTATAAGAGGAGAATTTAATATCACATAGATGTTCCCTTACCTTTCTATAACAGCTTCCGCCCTCCTCATCTGGGACGCTTCTTCTAAGGAATAAAAAAGACATAGAAGTGTTAAGAAATTCCAGAACAATAAAGCCGAGCAGCAGAGCTCACCGTCATAATATGCTGAAGAACCACTTAGGTCAGCAGGATTTACAATCACCGGAATAAGTATTCATACCCACTCAACTTTTCCACATTTTTTTCATGATACACTCACAAAGTGAGTGCACTTTATTGGAATTGTATATGTGGCGCCCTGCTCACGCAGGTAACCACAGATCCCTCTATTGCACAGCTGGGTTTCCACAGCAGGTACCTACTACGAACAACACCTTCCACCCCGGCACAGAAGGGGGAGCCCAACTTGCTGACCTTAAGCTGCAATGGCTAATCTAATGTTTCCTAGCCTCTAAGTGGAGAAGTGACCCAAGGTGAGGCTCTGCTAAGTTGTCGGCACTTGGAGCAAGGAGGGGGTGTGTGGGAGGACCCCACGTGTATCGCCGCTGCATGTGCGGTTTTCTCAGGGGATAGTGTATGAAGAGCCTCACCCTGGGTCACTTCACTTAGAGGCTAGGATACATTAGATTAGCCATTGCTGCTTTGACTGTCTTATGTACCTGAATCTAGACAGGGCCTGTATCAGTGTATCTTTCAGCATCGGCTTTGGTGTCTCTCTGTGTTACATGCGCGGGTCCGGTTTTTGGGCTCCTTTAAGCATAAAGCCGTGCTCTATAGGGTGTAAGCTAGCCTTTATTTGTTGTTTCCAACTATAATTGGTCATAAAAAAGGTTTTCCTTTACCACTGCATGAACTTTTTTCGGCACTGGGGCTTGTGACTTGTGGGCTTGTGTCTGCCTATTATTGCACTTTATGCATTTTACTTGTTTTTAATTGCTGTTTGCTCTGTCTTGTCTAAATGAAAATTGTTTACTATTTTGCATTAAGTTTGGGTGATCCCAATTATTCATACACACCGCTTTCTCTTTCTTGTTTTGATACTGTAACTTTTGGAGGTGTGATATGGAGATCCCCTAAGGTGAATACTGTGGTGCCCTCTGTTTTCATTACTACATGATGACTACATAGACCGCTTGGGGGGGCCAAGCTAAATTCTTGTCCTGGGTGTCAGAAAGCCTAGATACGCCTCTGGGTCTGTTACAAAGCTCCATACTGAAGCACCTCAGGACATAGTATAAGGCCTCATTCACACATCAGTATTAGGAAAAATCAGGAGTGTCTCCGAAACACAGAACAAATGTGGATGTTTCCATGATAGTTTTGTGTGTCAGCTCCGCGCCCGGCTTTGGTGCATACAATGATGGAGAATACTGATGTGTGAATGAGCTTTAGATTGAGTAGACCACACTGGTGAGCTCACCTTCTTTCTTCTCCTCCTCCTTCTCCTCCTCCTTCTCCTCCTCCTTCTCCTCCTCCTTCTCCTCCTCCTTCTCCTCCTCCTCCTTCTCCTCCTCCTTCTCCTCCTCCTCCTTCTCCTCCTCCTCCTTCTCCTCCTCCTCCTCCTCCTCCTCCTCCTTCTCCTCCTCCTTCTCCTCCTCCTTCTCCTCCTCCTTCTCCTCCTCCTTCTCCTCTTCTTCCCCTCAGCCGGGGAGGGTATGACGACTTCATGGCCACTGGTGTTACTCGATTCGTTCCCAATCTCACTATTGTCGGTGGGGCTCTGTGGATGGTGAGGAGAACATAGCATTTTTATTATTTTATACAAACTGCAGGCGGTGCACTGGGGAATTCAAAAGTGGATCACCCCTTTAATATAACCTAACACCTTCATGACCAAGGGAGTAATAGTACACCCTTGGCCGTGTTCCAACCTCTGATGTGAGTTTATGCATTGAGCTCGCATCATCCCCCACACGTCAGGTGATCAGCCGAGATGTGAAGCTAACAACAACGATGAGATCAGCGATGCGATTGGCATTATTAACACTTTGGTTCAGTGACAGTGTCGAGTCCTGTGGGAACCCCAGAATCTGTAAAATCACACTTGCTCTGGATGCCCGGCAAGCACCTGTATCCACAGAAAGTGATTGTTTCTCCTGTACACAGAGGTGCACCAGCATGGCTGTGAACAGTAGACAAGATCAGACCGTGCAGTGCTGAGGCCCCCTAGGGGTCAAGTAAAAGAAAGTAAAAATAAAAAAAAAGAAATTTTAAAAAAATATGAAAAAAAAAAGTTCAAATCACCCCCTTTTGCCCCATTGAAAATGAAACTATTGAAAAAAAAATATATACACATATTTGGTGTCACCGCGTTCAGAAATGTCTATCTATGAAAATATAAAATCAATCAATCGGATCTGTAAACTGCGTAATGGAAAAAAAGTGCAAATGCTAAATTTACTTTTCTTTGGTCGCCGTAACCGTGCAATAAAATGCAATAACTGGCGATCAAAACATCACATCTACCCAAAGATGGTGTCATTAGAAACGTCAGCTCAAGACCCAAAAAATAATCCATCACACAGCCCCAGATCCCGAAAAATGAGGACGCTGCAGGTCACAGAAAATGGCACCAAAAGCGCAATTATTTTTCATTAAACATTTTGGAGTTTTTTTTCACCACTTACATAACAGTAAAAGTATACATGTTTAGTATCTACAGACTCATACTGACCTGAGCCATCATACTGACATGTCAGTTTTACCATATAGTGAATATGGTGACTAAAAAGCCTAAAAACACACGTGTAATTGCACTTTTTTTGCAATTTCACCACGTATGGAATTTTTCCCCCATTTTTCAGTACACTATATGATAAAATGAATGATGTAATTGAAAAGTAGGACTCGTCCTGCTAACAAACAAGCCCTCGTATGTCTATAGTGAAAAAGTATTAAAAAGTTATGGCTCTTGGAAGAAGGGGAAGAAAAACTAAAAATCGCCCAGGGGTGAATGGGTTAAATGAGATCTGTTAGCACCACAGGCAGATGAATCCGAGTCCAGCTTTGTTAATGCAGCAGTGTAGGTTTTAGGCTGGAATCACACTGTCCATGTGATATACGACAAAGTCGGATGTGTCACGGATGAGTAACTTGGAATGGCTCTCCCCTGTCAGGATGGGAGTGTGGAGCTGCTTAAAAACACAAGCAGCTGACGCTCCCGTGTATATCACACGGACAGTGTGACTCCAGCCTTACTCTGATGCCTCTCGGATGACTAGCCCGGCAGGTCCCTGGGGGCTTTTCCCCGCCCCTGTTCCCTAGACTGATAGGAATGAGCAGGGCAAGGAGACATCTTCAGTGACCGCCTCTCAGACTAGTCATCATTAAGGCTGGAAACACACGACTGTATGAAAAATCTGACTGTCTTTCATCCAGGAGAGTAGGACGAGTGACATCCGTACGGTCTATGCTATGCGAGTGTGCGATTTTTTCCTTGCCTAGCATCCGTACAACATCTGTGTGACATCAATGTGCTGTCCATATGCAATGCGTTTTTTTTCTCAGCATCTATTATTTTCAGTGCTCTGAGCTGCAGAATGATAATGTATCAGTAAAAAACTGATGCCACTAGAATGCTCAGTGTGCTGTCAGTGTGCTGTCCCTGTGCTGTCAGTGTGCAGTCAGTTGTTTTTCTCGCACCCATTGACTTGCATTGGCGAGCCTTGCACGATTATCAAATCCACTCGCAGAATGCTGCAACTTTTCTCTCCTCCAGAATCTGAGAAAAAAGCTGTAGACAAGCATTCATCTGCTCTCACTCATTTATAGGGAATCTGTCAGCTGTTCATGACCTCCTGCTTTCACTGTCTGCACCTGTAGATTCATATACTATTCTAATAATCCCTGTCTGAGCTCATAGTGTAAGTGAAAAAAACACATTTATACACTAAGGTTGCGCTTACACACAGCGTAATTGCTGTGTTTTGTGAGGATCCGTTTTTGTTGCAAAAACTGCCCCAAGAGCGGATCCTCAAAGCGCCAGCCTTCTGTGTGTGAACGCCACTGCGCTTTTTGCCTGCCCTTTACTCACCTCACCGTGCTCCCCCACTGACCGCCGACGGTGTCTTCTCATCCCCGGAGGCTGCAGTGAGCGCGGCCTCTAGGACCCTGCAGCACCATGTGACCGGGTGACGTCAGTCCCGGGTCCTGCAAAGGTCCTATAGCATCAGGATGAGGTGAGATCTCCGTGGGAGCGCGGTGAGGTGAGTGAAAGCGCAGCAAAATAACACCAAAGAATTGGCATGTCAATTGTTTTTACGCATCCGCTTTTCAGCCCAAATGCGTAAAAAGCGCAGCACGGGAATGAGAAATAGTGAAATGCATTGACTTGGCTGGGACAGCTAACATCAATGCATTTCACTGCAATAGCGAATCTGTACAAAGCGGATCAATAGCGCAGCAATTGTGCAGCGTGTGAACGCAGCCTTACATTTTCTTATGTAAATGAGGCAGTCAGACTACACCTTGGAGGACGTAGTCTATTTGGTAGGTTAATAATAATAATATTTATTCATTTATATAGCACTATTAATTCCATAGCACTGTACATACATCAGTAATGCTGTCCCTATTGAGGCTCACAATCTAAACATCCTATCAGTATGTCTTCGCAATGTGGGAGGAAACCGGGGTGCCCGGAGGAAACCCACGCAAACACAGGGAGAACATACAAACTCCTTGCAGATGTTGTCCTTGGTGGGAATTGAACCCAGGACCTCCTCAGCGCTGCAAAGGCTGCAGTGCTAACCACTTGAGCCATCGTGCCGCCCTATGGTTTACTCATTTCCAACTTCTCTGTGAAAAAGAACCTGTGTGATGTCCCGATCATGTAACCGTAGTGGGCGGAACTAAGCAAGCCAAATCATTATGCGGTATGAAGACCTAGCTCCGCCTATTGTAGTCACATGGTTGTGACATCACACAGGTCATGCAGCATGTTCTGAAATTTGGCTGAAATATTAACTAATAACCTGCCAGACAGTCTACCTCCTCCAAGGTGTAGTCTGACTGCCTCATTTACATAAGAAAATGTCAGTGTATAAATGCTTTTATTTCACCTTTCACATTACACACTGAGCTCAAACAGGGATGATTAGAATAGTACTATGAAGCTGCAGGTACAGACAGTGATAGCTGGGGGGGCATAAACCTGACAGGTTTCCTTTAATAATATTAGTCAGAGTGCGATGGCAGATTTTCTCTCATTGCACTCATCCTATTTATACGCACATGTGTACGAGCCCTAAGGCTGGTTTCACATTATGATTTTTTGCAATTTGACGCTGTCCGATAGAAATCGGATAGCATCGGATCCGAATTTGGCCCCATGTGATCCTATGGGGAGCGGACTGATTCGGATGTGCACTAAATGGCATCCGAATCGCGTCCGATCAGATTTTGTCCGTTTTCTTTCCGATGCAAAAATCGGAGACTGCTCCGATTTTTGCATCCGAATCAAAAATCAGGAAAAAAAAAAAAAAAAAAAAAAAAAAAAAAAAATCGGATCTGACAGATCGTATGGCAATTATGCCAAATCCGATCCGATTCCTTTAACATGGGGCCCTATGGAGCAGGGTCCGAGGAAACATCTGATGTCTCCTCGGACCCGATTTTAGTGTACTCAGCATGCTCAGTACACTAAAACTGCTCCTAACCATCTAATTTTACTTCCGCAATGTATATACATACATTGCGGAAGTAAAATTAAGTGAAGCAGGGGTTAAAAATAAAGAATATGTATGCTCACCTGTCCACGAGTCCCCCGGCGTCTCCAGCACATCCTGCCTTTAGGACCTCCCGTGATGTCAAAGTCACATGATCGGTTACCGCGGTAACCGGTCATGTGACTGTGGCATCACGCGAGGTCCTAGGATCAGAAGATACAGCTGGAGACGCCGGGGGACTCGTGGACAGGTGAGAATAAATATGGTTTATTATTTTTTATTCCGGAGGAGAGAGGAGAAGAGGGGGAGCACCAGGGGAGAAGCGGGGAGCACCAGGGGAGAAGAGGGGAGCACCAGGGGAGAAGAGGGGAGCACCAGGGGAGAAGGGGAGTACCAGGGGAGAAGAAGGGAGCACCAGGGGAGAAGAAGGGAGCACCAGGGGAGAAGAAGGGAGCACCAGGGGAGAAGAAGGGAGAGCAGGGGAGAACAGGTGACAGGAGGCAGAAAGGAGCAGATGACAGGAGGAGCCGGCAAACTGATCCTGCAAATTGTCGGAATCGGATGCCTATTTGGCATCCGATTGCAGGGATCAGTTTGGATCCAATGCTGTCCGATTTCTATCGGACAGCGTCGTATTGCAAAAAATCGTAGTGTGAAACCAGTCTAAGACTCATTGGCTAGCTTTTAAGGTGTGTATACTTTAACTTCCAAAAGATCACATGTTACATTACCTTCAGATTGATAGTGTACTGTTTTTCCAACGCTAATAGAATGGGCCCCCGGTGGAACCGCTTTCTTCCTGAGCGGACTCGTCCCTTTGTTTGCATCCTGATGCGCTCCGAATGCGTAATTCCATTTACTGCGAAATCTATCTCAATAGTGATAGAAAATTCTTTGCCTGTGAGAAAACATCATTTGTTAAGAGGTAACATTATGCTTTGTGTTCCAATTTCTCCCCATAAGGCCGGAGACACACTGAGCGAGATTCTCGACGCCGGCTCTCTGCATGTTTTAAAGAACACCAATGACTGTCTAGATGCAGTTTCCAATATTATGTATCATGTCCGCTCTCTATTTGAAACTCAACCTTTTCAAAACTGAACAACTTCTGCTCCCACCCTCCACTAACCTCCCTAAATCGGACATCTCTCTCTGTGTGCAGTACCACGATAACACCTAGGCAGCAGGCTCGCTGTCTGGGTGTTATGTTTGACACTGATCTCTCCTTCACCTCCTATACACAATCTCTCACCCGCTCTTGTCGCTAGCACCAGAAGAACATCTCTAGAATCCGCCCATTTCTCACCATGGAAACAACAAAAACCCTCACCATAGCCCTAATCCATTCCCGCCCTGACTACTGCAATTATCTATTAATTGGCCTCCCCCTCTCTAAACTTTCCCCTCTCCAGTCCATCCTTAATGCAGCAGCCAGGATAGGATTGTGGCGCCCCGCAACGAGTGCGTCACAGGAGGGTATTGCAGCCATAAATGCAGCAGCAATATTCTCTGACCCAGCAGTCATCTGGTTAGCTTGGAGATCCATACTCTGCATGCCTCACTTAGCATAGAGGACCAATCAAGGTCCTGGTGGGCGGAGTGCAAGGGTAGTGTGTAGTGGAAAGTTAAGTTCAGACTTAGTGTAGTCTGGAGGAGTGAGTCTGCAAGGAAACAGCAACCTAGAAGACCTCTGCAGATTCCCAGCTCTGCAACGTAGGAGAGGGGGCTCGCACAGTCCCGTGCGGCCCCCTAACCACCTTATACCGGCCATCTCCCTACCAATCCCGGGCATCATTATGCGGGCTCAAAACCATCCCGTGCCCTTATACAGCCGGTTTGCTGGTACCGAAGCTAGCAGCAGTTCAGCTCTGCTATGCGAACCAGAAGCGTGGAGGAGCAGCTTTACAGGAGCACCCCACCACCGCCAAATCCAGTCGTCTAACCAGCGGTGTACCCACCAAGGGACCCAAGGCTCCCCAAAACATCCGGAACGTATACCCCGGATAGGGCATTCAAGCAGCCTCCCTGTACCCGACCTGGTATTCCTGGGCGACAACGGCAACTTATTTAGTTAGAATGGAGGAACACCGCAGATCTCTGAGGGACACCTATCACTGCTGAGTCCACCTGGTCTGCTACCCGTTAACTGTATGCCATGTACTGCTTGCTGGTTACAGTAAAAGACCCGTTACAGAAACTTACAGTGTCCATGCTTTCTTATGAACTGCCTGTCCGCACTTCAAGGTAACCGCAGCTGCCGCACAACATCTTAAGCAGCTCCAGCCTCCGGGGATCACCGCTCAGACTGTGGGGAGCGTTCCATCTTGCTGCTATCCATCCCCGGAGGCCCCGCAGCGTCGGTAAGACTTACCGAACTACTCATAGGTGTCGTCACGAATAAATTAACCCCTTAATCTGTTCCTACAAGACGTCTTCAACTTTTTAATCTGCACTCAACCGGGCCCATTACCGGCAGGCGCGGTCCACCCGTGACAAGGAGGAAGGAGCTGCAGCCTGTCTAAACCGGAGTCCCCGGCCACGGTGAGTCAGGATCACCTATCTGGCCAATTGTTACTCAGATGCCTCTGTTCTGTGCCAGTCACTGCATTGGCTGCCCATACACTACAGGATCCATTTCAAATTGCTTGTTCTCACCCACAAAGCTCTTCACAGTGAAGCACCCCCTTACATCTCCTCCATCATCTCTGTCTATCACCCCACCCGTTCTCTACGTTCTACAAATGACCTCAGACTAACATCTGCACTAATCCGAACCTCCCACTCCCGGCTCCAAGACTTCTCCCAAGCTGCATAATTCTCTGGAATGCTTTACCCCAAGAAATCAGGACTATCCACAACTTGCATGGCTTCAGACGCTCCCTAAAAACAAATCTTTTTACCTATCATACTCCCTAGTAGCAGTCCTTTGTACTGTATATAGCCCATTCACTATCTCTCTCGACATAACTCTTCTCCAACTCCACCAAACCCAAAAGCTCTACACAGATTGTCTGATGACCATTCATGTAACCTTATATCCCCCATTTCCTCAAGATGCCTGGACCATCACTATAATAAGCCCCTGTACTTTGTGTAACCCCTATCCCGTTGTAGATTGTAAACTCCTTTGAGCAGCGTCACCTTTATTTTTTGCATTGAATTTTTTACATTCATTCTATGCTTATTGTATGGTATGTAATTACTGTACTGTTATCACTAACTGTTTTGTACTGTATATTTTTCTTATACTAACCACAGTATTGTAAAGCGCTGCGGAATATGTTGGCGCTATATAAATAAAGCTTTATTATTATTATTATTATTATTAGCAGTTACTGAAGTGTTATTTACCTTTTGGTGTCACTTCTTTGAGAGTTTGTAAATTTGAACACTGTTGATTCCACCTTCCATTCCATTCTGCCGCCCATCCGTCATAGCCACTGGGGCAAGCTTTCTAAAAATACAGACAGATACAGTTACATTCAGCTCGTTACACATTCTGCTTTTCTGTAGGTTTCTATACAGTGTCAGTAAAAAAACACAATATCACAAGTCCTTACGTTTATTGCACATTTAACCCCTTCTTGACATTTGTAGGTAGTGAAACGCTATCCGGTGTATGTAGCAATCTCATGGGGGGGGATAATGGCACAGTCAGCACCTGCCTCTAACAGCCGCGGGTGGAGCAGAGCTGATCACTGTCAACCTGTGAAATGCCACTGTCACACACAGTAAGGCCACATTCACACGGGGCGTTTTTGGTTTGCTTATTTGAGGATCCGCTTTTTCAACAAACTCATCATCCATTTACACAGTGCGTTTTGTTTTTTTTTGCTGTAGACAATGGGTGCAATGGAAAAAGCAGATGTGGAAAAACATCCAAGAACTGACATGCTCATTCTTTGTGAGGATCCGTTTTAGAGCTAAAAAGCGGATCCTCACAAAGTGGATCATCTGAATGCAAAATTAGGTAATGCATTGACTTGGCTGGGATTCCAAACGTCACTGGATTTCACTGCAAAAAACGGATCTGTCAAAAACGCAGCAAAAGTGTGCACCGTGTGAATGTAACCTAAAGGTCTGACAGACAGGCCTAGATTTAGGGGGGGGGGCCCAAGGGGCCCGTGACCTGGGCCACCCATCAAGCAGGTGTCTCCCACCAATATAGGGGTAAATATCTCAAAACATGTAAAATACACGTCATTTAACAAAAGAGAAACTATTGAAAGTGTAGGGACCTGGTTACAGTCGTACATCATTCTCAGTGGCTGGAGCAGAGTCATGGCACCTGTGTCAGCATCCACTGCTGGGCGCTACCTATTCAGCTATATCGCTTCCTCAGATTAGATCAGATGAGAGATTATTCAGCTACCTTCGAGTGCACTGCTTCGTATCTCTGCATAGAAGTGTTGTGAACTGTGAACTGTATTTTGTATGGAAATCTGAGTGTTTGTTAGATGATCTTCAAGTATCATCTGTTGCAGCGGGGCCTGGGCAGGCGTTAGCCGGGGCCCTAGGTGGCTGCGGGGGCCTTTTTGGTGTCGGGAACTTTGTCAGTGCTGGTGCCTGGTGAATGCTGCTATACAATTACATCAGTGCCACCATAACAGGGGCCCGTGGGCCCAATCCCGGGGGGACCTCGGGCACTTATCACAGCTGCAGCAATGTGAATGTAATTTATGCACTGCAGCAGAGGAGATCGGCACTCTGCTCATCATTGGAATTTGTACTGACCATGGGCTAAAGAGGCTGCCATGCGCAGTACAAACAGGAACTTACAGGAGGAAGTAGGTGGAGCCAGGATGTCGGTGCGAGAAGAGGATTCTCTACCGAGAAGTGCGGCAGGACTTCACTCTGGATCTTCGGTCTTTCAGTGTGTGTCGCGGTGGGTGAGTTTGATCTCTGTCTGTGTGTGTGTGTCGGTGTGTGTGTCTGTGTATCTTTCTTGCAGCTCCTGTCCTACACAGTACCATACTTTATATACAGGTCCACACTATATCCTGTATTACAGTGTGTCTGTGTATACTGTTACTGTATGTATAGTGTGGACCTGTTTACAGTATAGCGCTGTGTATACACTTTATACAGCCCTTCAGCATCTATTCTTTTTACAGCCAGCACAGCAACAGCCTCTGATATATACAGGTAAACAGCCTCTGATATATACAGCCCGGCAGCAGCCCCTCATATATATACAGCCCAGCAGCAGCTCCTAATATATACAGGCCAGTAGCAGCCCCTCATATATATACAGCCCAGCAGCAGCCCCTCATACGTATACTGTACAGCCCAGCAGCAGTCTCTATGGTATACAGCACACAGCCCACTCCCCAGCCTGTAATATATATATGTAATATACACATATACACACACAGTATATTATATTATATTATATCTTATATATAATTCTCCTAATGCACTTCCGTAAGTTTCGGCGCTACTTCCGTCGTCGTTGCAGGGGCACGAGCAATGGCCGCGAAACCAATGAGAATAGCGCCTCACAGCGGTAAATTTGAAACTCAAAGTCCTCCATTATATCTCAATGGGAAGTGAGGCGCTATTGTCATTGGTCGCTGTGTGCTGGCGCCGACCAATGAGAATAGTGCCTCACTTCTCATTGAGATATAATGGAGGACTTTGAGTTTCAAATTTACCGCTGTAAGTGAGGCGCTATTCTCATTGGTCGGCGCCAGCACACAGCGACCAATGAGAATAGCGCCTCACTTCCCATTGAGATATAATGGAGGACTTTGAGTTTCAAATTTACTCAAAGTCAAACTCAAAGTCCTCCATGTATCTCAATGGCCAGTGAGGCGCTTCTTTCATTGTACTCATGACAGTAGCAACATTAACCCCTTACATTCCGTTTTATCTGTAATTTCTATAACACAGTGTGTAGTTGTACTGCCACTGCGAAGTTAACCCCTTATATACCATTTCTGCCTTAACTCCATACTTTGTAGTCTCTATTACTACTGCCAGTAGGAACATTAACCCCTTATATTCCATTATTGTTGTTATTTCTATTACACAGTGTATAGTTGTAATGACACTGCGAAATTAACCCATTATATACCAGTTCAGCATTAACTGCATATTTGGTAGTGTTTATAACTATTGCCACTGCTACATTAACCCTTTGAACACCATTTTGGATATAATTTACAGCGCTGAGTCTGTTGTGGGAGTGCCTGTGGGACATTAACTCCTTCAATAACATTTTTGATATCATTATAAGTTCCTACTCTGTTATAGGCCTGTTAGTCGGACATTAACTCTTTCTACACCTCCACTATATTGGTACCCTCACAGTTCTGCCTACATCGGCTACTTAGTCATATATCTTATTATTTAAAACTCTTAAAAAAATTATATACAGATTCTAGACTCCCGATTCTGTAGAATCGGGCTCACAGCTAGTATATTATATACCGTAACCTCTATGTTACATATACACAAACTGCAGCCTGTATATTATAATCGTGAATTGTGGTATGTCTTAAAAGGGACCCACTGAGGCTGTTGCGCCCGATATCCGGGGCCCTCAAAAACCTTGAGCTGGACCTGTGTTGTAGTACATTGTTAACTGCATACCTTTGGCAAGTATCTAAATAAATTTCTACAATATACATGCATACATATGTACATATTGTAATCTTTAATTCCCTTTCAGGACTTCAAGGGTTAACAAGGCCATTTTGTTACTTTTAGATTACCATCATGGACAATCGTGAAGGAGATAGGCACAGACATCGCACAAGAATTTGGGAGTCTGGGGCTTCTAAAAGACATAAGGCAAAAGAAGCAACAATGCAATGAACAGAAGAGATAGTGTCGAGCGGGTGGGTCCCCACAGCAAGTGGGTATATGGCCTCCTCACTTTCTCTACGGTTCCTGAAGCCCTGTCTGCTTGCAGCCAGACTGGCCTCCTCACTCCCTCTGGTCCTCTCTCCCTCTCTCCTCCTGCACGGTCCACGGGTTACCCTCTCTGATCACTGCGGTAGTACACTGCGGTGTCTGGCTTCCTCTCCTTGAGTACGCAGGGGGACAGGGTGACTGAAGTCTCCACGGTGTGACAGGGTTTTCTGTAGTCCTGAAGTATCCTACAGGTGCGGATCCCCAAAGTCCAGTACGTCTTTGGGCGAACTTCCACTAGTTCCTCACTCCCTTTGGGCTCTACTACTTGCCTCCTGGCCTCACTCCTAGGCTTGCGAGACGTCAGAAGGGCCACTCTGGGTCACTGGTTCGGGCTTAACCGCGGCACCGACCACCAGGACGTCTTCACAGCTCTCCTAGCATCTGCACACTGACTAACTCCTCCCCCAGCAGCAGTATTTATAGGGGACCTCACCTAAAGTCAGTGAGTATAGCACCCCCTACTGTTCCGGGGTGGAAGGTGTTGCATGTAGTAGGTACCTGCTGTGGAAACCCAGATGTGTATTAGGGAAGTCTGTGGCTACCTGCGTGAGCAGGGCGCCACAATAGCAAAGACAAGAAAATTGGACGAGTTCTTCACTGTTCATTCAAGGCAAGAATCTGTAGAATCTGATCATCAACCTGACAATGCTTCAGTGGAAAAGGTTGTTAATCCTGGCAAAGAAAAGACTGAAGTAGCAACGTGTAGAACTGTAGAACACAAAGAAAAGGAGACTGATAGTGGCACATCTTGTGAAGAAGGTGAAGTTGAGGGCCCACCAGGGGCGATGTTATTGGACTTTGGCCATCCATTATTTCGGAACAGATGCGAGATTACTGGCTGAAAAGGGGTGTATCAACAATCCAGCACTGTAATGAAAGTTTGTTCATTGCACACTCGGTTCAGAAACCTAGAAAGGATCGCAGTATTCCAAGAATGTGCACACTTGGGCTTTTCCGTCATCAAAATCATAATGGAGAAGTCATAACGAGGAATTGGTTATGCTTCTCTCCCTCTAAAGGATGCATTTACTGCTTCACATGCAGATTGATGTGGTTTATTAAAGCATCTGAGTTTTCTCAGCTTTCGTCTAATGGATTCTGTGATTGGAAATATTCACAAGAGCGTATAAAAAGTCATCAGCAATCAGCGAAACATCTGAACTCTACAATTGCTTTCAATATGAGGTTAAAGCAATTGGGCGAATTCTTCTCTTGACCAATGTCTTCAAGCATATAAAGATATATCAAGCAAATTTAGCTTTTTTTAGCCACCTGAAAGAACTGTCTTCAGACCAGCTTAAGGCCACAGCAGAGTAACTCGTCAGGTCTTATTCAGATGACTTGGACATTACATGTATCAATGAACTGTATCAGTTTGTAACATTTGCCAATTTATTCACAGAAGAGGAGCCAAAAGATATCAGCACTAAACTTTTCATGTACAAGCTTATCATGGAAAAGGGTGTGCAGGACACTTTCCCAAATATTGAGATAGCTCTAAGGATATACCGTATATACTTGAGTATAAGCCGACCCGAGTATAAGCCGAGGCCCCTAATTTTACCCTCCAAAACTAGGGAAACTTATTGACTCGAGTATAAGCCTAGGGGGGAAAATGAAGCAGACTCATCACGGTATACAGCCTCTCTCATCATGATGAATGGACCCCCGTTACTGGTATATAATTCCCCATCACTGGTATATAGGACTTCCATCACTGGTATACAGTTCCCCCCCATCAGAGGTTACAGCCCCCATCAGTGGAATGCAGCCCCCCCCCATACAGTTGGTATATACAGGCTCCCCATCAGTGGTATATATGCTCAAGGTTCCCCCCCATCAGTGGTATATACAGCCCCCATCAGTGGTATATACAGCCCCCATCAGTGGTATATACAGCCCCCATCAGTGGTATATACAGGCCCCATCAGTGGTATATACAGGCCCACATCAGTGGTATATACAGGCCCCATCAGTGGTATATACAGGCCCACATCAGTGGTATTAATACACAGTGTTACGCCACATCAGTGGTATATACAGGCCCACATCAGTGGTTACAGCCACCCATCAGTGGTATATACAGCCCCACATCAGTGGTATATACAGCCCCACATCAGTGATATATATAGGCACCCCCATCAGAGGTTACAGCCCCCATCAGTGGTATATACAGCCCCCCCATCAGTGGTATATACAGGCCCCACATCAGAGGTATATACAGGCCCCACATCAGAGGTATATACAGGCCCACATCAGTGGTTACAGCCCCCATCAGTGGTATATACAGGCCCACATCAGTGGTATATACAGGCTCCCCATCAGTGATATATACAGGCCCCCATCAGTGGTATATACAGCCCCCATCAGTGGTATATACTGCCCCCATCAGTGGTATATACGGGCCCCACATCAGTGGTATATACAGGTCCAACATCAGTGGTATATACAGGTCCAACATCAGTGGTATATACAGGTCCCACATCAGTGGTATATACAGCCACCCATCAGTGGTATATACAGCCCCACATCAGTGGTATATACAGCCCCACATCAGTGATATATATAGGCCCCCCCATCAGAGGTTACAGCCCCCATCAGTGGTATATACAGCCCCCCCATCAGTGGTATATACAGGCCCCCATCAGGGTATATACAGGCCCCACATCAGTGGTTACAGCCCCATCAGTGGTATATACAGGCCCCACATCAGTGGTATATACAAGAACCACCATCAGTGGAATATACAGGCCTCTCATCAGTGGTTACAGCCCCTATCTGTGGTATATACAGGCCCCACATCAGTGGTATATACAGGCCCCACCATCAGGGGTATATACAGGCCCCACCATCAGTGGTTACAGCCCCCATTAGTGGTATATAAATCCTCCCTCAGTGGTATATACAGGCCTACCCCATCAGTGGTATACAGGCCCCCCGCCTAACCCCCGCAGTTGTATACAGGCCGCCCCGCAGCGGTATATAGGCCGGCCGCTCGCCCCCCCCATCGAAATATAGGGCCCGCCCCCCCATCAGTGGTATACAGGGCCCCCCCTTGCTGCCGCACACCTGTAAAGTAATACATCATTATACTTATCCCGGTCGCCGCTCTGACACCGCACTCCTCCGGGTCTTCATGCTTCTTCCTGCTTGTGACCGACGGGCGCAGGCAATGACGTCATTGCCTGTGCGCCGGAGGAGGAAGCATGAAGACCCGGAGGAGCGCGGTGTCAGAGCGGCGACAGGGATAAGTATAATGATATATTACTTTACAGGCGTGCGGCAGCAAGGGGGGGCCCTGTATACCACTGATGGGGGGGCGAGCGGCCTGTATACCACTGCGGGGGGGGGGGGGGGACGGTCGCCCTGTATACCGATTGGGGGGGGCGGGTGGCCGGCCTATATACCACTGACTCGAGTATAAGCCGAGGGGGCATTTTTCAGCACAATTTTGTGCTGAAAAACTCGGCTTATACTCGAGTATATACGGTATCTAATTTTGATGGTAAGAAACTGCAGAGGCTAGCGTTCCTTCTCAAAACTCAAATTAATTGAAAACCGATTAAGGACATCCATGAAGCAGGAACGACTTGTACATGTGGCTATCATGAGCATCGGGTCAGATATACTGCGTGAATTGGACTTTAGTGACATCATTAGTGATTTTGCAGCACGAAAATAAAGGAAAGTGCCTGGATTGTAAAAAAAGAATGATTTTACCTGAATCACTCTGCGTAAATGATTTTTGTACATAAACTTGCGTTCATTTCATTTTGTGTTTTACATTACATATTGCAACACCTTGAAAAATGGGCCTCCCTTCAAAATGGGCCCCGGGCCACCCACCTCCTAAATCCGGAGCCCTGCTGACAGATCATTAACAAGGACGAAACACAGCGTCTGGTAATGTCCATGAGGTCAAGACCACAGGCCGTCATTGCCAAAAAAAGGGTTTTCACCCAAGTATCAGAAATTAACATTTTATTTACAACTATTTAATTTGTCCAATTACTTTTGAGCCCCTGAAATGAAGGGATTGAGTATAAAAAAACGTTTTAGTTCCTCATATTTTTGTGCAATCATTTTGTTCAACTAAGGGCTCAGACACGCTGGCGTGAAAATCGGACGACTGCAATGCGAGAAAATCTGTTATTGCCCCCGGACCAATGTTACAACAGATCAACATCTGTCATCAGCTGTTTTCTCATCCAGATTCTGGATGAGAAAAAAGTAGCAACATGCTGCGAGTGGATCCGACAATCATGCGAAACTTGACAAATGCAAGTCAATGGGTGCGAGAGTAAAATCGGACAGCACACGGACCATCCTAGTTTTTTACTGATACATTATTATTCTGTAACTCAGAACACTGTAAAATGTTCCTGTAAATGAATGTACAGTAATGGCTGCTGAGAAAAAAAATGCATTGCACACGGACAGCACACGGACAGCACACGGATGTCACACGGACAGCACATGGACAGCACACGGATGACACACGGATGTCACACGGATACTAGGCGAGAAGAAAAAAAATTGCACCCTCGCATAGCAGTTGCATGCCACACGGATCAAAAACCGGATGTCACTCGTCCGACTCTCCTGGATGAGAAACAGTCAGATGTTTTATACGCCGGTGTGTTTCCAGCCTAAAGCGGAAAGTCGGAACTTTATCTGCAGCTAAATTGTTTTGTTCAAAATCCATTGTGGTGATTGATGTACAGAACAAAGGCTAGAAACTCTGTCCAAATATATATGGACCTAGCGGTATCTGAAAAGAAGATTTCTCTTTCGGACCACCCAGCAGTTGAGGCTCCAGCCATCAATATATTATTGGTTAACCCTTCACTTACCATTTCTAAGCTGTCCTCTTGATCCTCTGTATTGATGCTGAGGCGACACCTAAAGGAAAGGCAGACAAAAGTCAGGAAAAGTTAGGAAAGGGCAGATCAGGGGTCAGCCTCCTGCAGAGCTGTTGGAAAACTACAACTCCCAGCATGCATTAATAGTCACAGGCTGACATGCAATAGACAGGGCATGCAAGGAGTTAAATCTAGAAACAGCGCTGGAGGTTGCAGATTCCCACAATAGTCACGGTGTACTCTGTTTCTATAGAAATTAAACTAAAGAAGGTAAAGTGTAACAAATAAAGATCAATTAAAAAGTAACGATGTTATTGAAACCTTCATATAGCAGATAAGTTCCCTGCATCACTGTGCCAACTCCTGTCCATATACTGGACAAGGCAGAGGTGGGACAACATGAGAGACTGCGACTGCTGCGGAGGCCAAACTAATACATTAGAGTCAATTCTGCTCAATATACTGTATCTCTCTATATATAATTGTGAAGTGGCCCCTCCACCCCTGTCTGGATGTCCGCTTATGTCACCTCCACCCAAGACATGGGTGTAAGAATATGGATCCTGAGACCGCACACAGTCACCACACACCACTAGTGAGAGCATCGGGCCCACATCTAATTATATCTATATCTATAATATATATATGAGTGGGGTCTGTGCGCTGTGTCTGTGGCTGCCTTCCCCTGTGCCGTCTCTCCCTTGTGCCTTTTTCTCCGGTCTGTGCTGTCCCCCCGTGTGTGCAGTCTCTGTCTCTCGTGTGTGCGGTGACTGTGTCTTGTGTGTGTGCGCGCTGTCTCCTGTGTGCACCTTCTCTCCCGTGTGCGCTGTCTGTGTCTCTCCCATGTACGGTCTCTCCTCTATGTGGCATCTCTGTCTGCCTGTCTCTGTGTCCCCCTGTGTCTCTGTGTCCCCCTGTGCCTCTGCCTGTCCCCCTGTGCCTCTGCCTGTCCCCCTGTGTCTCTCCTCTCCCCCTGTAGCTCTTTGTATCCCCCTGTGGCTCTGCGTGTCCCCCTGTGCCTCTCCTCTGACCCTGTGGCTCTGCCTGTCTCCCTGTGACTCTCCTCTCCCCCTGTATCTGTGTCCCCCTGTGCCTGTGTCCCCCTGTGTCTGTCTGTGTCCCCTGTGGCTGAGTCCGCTCTGCCTGTCCCCCTGTGCCTCTCCTCTGCCCCTGTCTCTGTGTCCCCCTGTGCCTCTCCTCTCCCCCTGTGTCTGTCTGTGTCCCTCTGCTTGTCCCCCTGTGCCCCTCCTCTCCCCCTGTCTGTGTCCCCCTGTGCCTCTCCTCTCGCTTCTCCTCCTGCCCCCTGTTTCTCCTCCTGCCCCCCCCCCCCCCGCTCCTCTTCCTGCCCCCTTGCTTCTCCTCTGCACCCACCATTATCCCCATGGCTGGTGCGTGCACATACCGCGATCTCCAGAGCCAGTTTCTTGAAGACACTGTCTCTACGAATAACATCTGAAACAAACAGATGACTGGTGATATTCGCAGAGACAGTGTCTTCAGTAAAATGGCGCACTATGCACATGTACCAACTCCAGTGCCATTTTCAACTACAATGTGAACATGGCATCGTACACGCACCAGCCATCCCGGCTTCGAACAGAGGGTGTGCATCTTGTAATCCAAACAGCAGCATAGCACCTTCCCCTAGGGTGCAGAGGTGGTGGAGCAGGGTCACAGGAGGCAGAGTCGTGGTGGTGGGGGTCGGCGTTGGCATGGTGGGGCAATGCTTTGGTGGGCCAAGGCTGTGGGGAGGGGTATCCCGTCAGGTTATCGCCCACTGCCATTAATCACCGGCAGTTGACGTGATGGCCTAAAGGAAAATGGCAGCTGCAAGAATCGAC
>JARQOC010000003.1:806008697-806039757 GCA_033576535.1 Allobates femoralis | reverse complement strand
GACATGTGACAGACGCAAGTGGATGAATGTTCCTAGAACATGGAGTCTATAGTCAGGAGGGATAAGTATCCCTGGAAATGAATTATATTCAGAGAGATTTCACACAACATTGTAGGAGAAACGCTGCATTGTTTAGATCCATTATTAGACAAATAATTTTCCAACCAAAACCTATAATGGAGCGTCCACATGGGACATATAGGTCAGATTTGCTATTGCTGATTTGGGTCGTACATTAAAGTGGGTGAGATATTAGAACGTTTTCCCTGTTGCAATGCAAAGGGTGGGATCTGCATTAAATCCGCAGCGTTCCCACAATGAAACCTGCTGCAGTTTATCTTGCTGTGATTGAATCTGGATAAAAAGGATGAAATCTGCAGCATAAAGCCACATTCATTGCGTTCTCTTGGTGTTTATCATAGACAGGACTCGTTCCCATTGTAGTCTATGGGGCTGCTGAATTGCACATTTTTACCTTTTTAATAACTAGGAGAAACCTTAATTGCTTTTCTTTGCATAGAGGAAAATGGACTTCACACTGATGGTAAAAATGGACAAATGGAGCAAAAATGGCCGAAAAGTGGATCCCGAGTATTGATGAAATTAGGACAATTTTCCCATATGCAAATGAAAAGGATGTCTGAATGAGGCCTAAAATGATATGATGCAGATTTTGACACCAGGATGGCACATCATAAAATGTTTTCCATAATTATTACAATAATAATTCTAATAATGAAATAATGTAATAATTATTATAATGCTTGCATTGTAAAAAGCAATGGATGTTCCAAACGCTGATCGCCAGCAGAGAATCAATCACTCATCTGTCCTGTGCGGACGTTGCCTCCTCAGGCACATACATTGAGTATGTGACAATATCCCACCACTGTGATATGCAAAACACAAACCTTTGGCTCTTTTAGGGCCCTTTCACATCAGCGTTTTTTTAAATTCGCGGCAGATGCGGTGAAAAAAAACCGCATCTGCCGCGATTGCCGCATAACCGTTGCACTTGTGGCGCGGTTGCGGTAATCCCCATAGAAAGTATAGGGGAACTTGCGGCAGGTGCGGCAAGTGCGGTTTTGCACTTGCGGCAGGTGCGGCCGCGAAAAAAACCGCGGCTGACTGCGGTTTTTTTTCGCGGCCGCACTTGCCGCAAGTGCAAAACCGCACTTGCCGCACCTGCCGCAAGTACGCCTATACTTTGCATGGCGTTTACCGCAACCGCGCCGCAAGTGCAGCCGGTATGCGGTAATTGCGGCAGATGCGGTTTTTTCACCGCATCTGCCGCAAATTTAAAAAAACGCTGATGTGAAAGGGCCCTTACACACTTTCGTCCGATTTTATGTTCACTTAAAAGCAGCATATTTCACAACCAGACATTGGAATCACAGATGTAGCAGAGCGGAATTTGTCATTTGGCATTTTTTGCTTTAAAGGGAATCTGTCAGCAGGTTTTTGCTACCTCATCTGACAGCAACATAATGTAGGCAAAAAGAGCCTGAATCCAACGATGTATCATATAGATTGCTGGCTGCAGCCATTATGACACAATCAAAGTATTTAGTTTTAGGCATATAGCAGAGCTGGGAGGCTCTCAATAGAGAGATTGACTGTGATGCGTCAATCACAGCAGGAGTATGTGTCGGATTGCGTGATAAAATAGTCCTGTAGTGGTGATCACCAGGTAATAAAGCCTTTACTTTAAGTAAGCAATAGCACAGACCCTGATAAGAGAGGCACAGTTGCTATTTGTTTTTTAACTCTTACAGCATGCTGTCCTTAGGTTACATAGCAAAAACCTGCTGACAGATTCCCTTTAAGCACAGTGATGACACATTAGTGACTTGGATGTCGTGATGACTGCTAAATACTGATTGAGTTAAGTGCATGACTCCAGTATGACCTGTATAAAGAAGGAGGCAAATATTCTGCCCATAGTACAGGGGCATAACGATAATTTGTCGCGCCCTCTAGAAACTCAGCTCTGCTGCATCTCTCTCATTACAACTTAGCTCCCATCTACAGTGTAACGTTAGAAGGCGATCTTTTTGGGAATAGAAAGTAGATTGATGATGGATTGGAAATCCAACGGTTGAGAACACTGATTTCTGGTCACAATGGAGTCCGGTGGGTTTGGAGAATTACAGCTCTGGTGGGTTTCACAGATGTCTGGTGTCCCCTAGAAAACACAACATACATAACAGTCAATCAGAATATTTACAATCTAGGAAGTTCAAGCATAGAAGTTTCCATTACCGGAAAGAGACAAAATACCATTTTGTGATAATACATGTCACTTAGTAATCATGCCCTCTGCAGAGTCAGGCTGTGGACAGATGTGGGGTGCGGGGTTTTGCAGCAACCTTTTTTGGTGTGTTAAGGCCCCTTTACATGCTGCGATGTCCCAGCGATCCCACCAACAATCGAGATTGCAAGGACATCGCTATCTGATCGCTGGTGAGCTGTCACACAGGAAGACTCACCAGTGACCAGCGAGAACGCTGGTAACCAGGGTAAACATCGGGTAACTAAGCACTTAGTTACCCGATGTTTAACCTGGTTACCTGCTCCCAGCGCTTGCTGTGCGGCGCTAGGAGGTCGTTGATCGTTGGTCTCTGCTGTCACACACGCCGATGCTGGCTGCCCAGCGGGAGACCAATGACCAAAAAAATGGTCCTGGTCATTTACATATCGTTGGTACATGTCACACGCAGCAACATCGTTACGAGGTTGCTGCAACATCACAAAACCGGTGACATTGCAGCGATATCGTTAGCAATATCGTTGCGTGTAACCCGGTCTTTAGATTCTGTTGGTTTAAAAAGGACATGCAATGGTGGCATTATATATATTCAGTAAAATTAGCTATATATGTGAAAAAAAAGTATAAAACTACCTTAAATCATATATTTTGTTTTGCTGAAACCTCCAGAGAAGCACCCCATCCCCCATAACAAGTGTTTGTGCTGCAGATACCAGTCTAATATGACCATTACCTGTCCTGATTATCAGGCTCTGCAATTTGCCATCCACTGTAATTGAGTGGGCAGTTCCTCTTCATCAGTATTCTGCTAGCACTATAAGTGCTGGAACACCCTTTTTTCCCCACTTTCCAGCATGAATTGCTCCTATCATAATCCAGTGCCCTGACCCAAAGCCCGAATCTGTTATGCCTATATACAGTATGATAGGAGAACAGGAACAGAAAGATAAAGAAGAGCTCACATTCTTGTAGAGAGATAGTCTTGCCCCACTTATTCGACCGTACACACTTAAAGCCCTGCACCACATCCTTTAGAGAGATGAAGCTCCACCCCCACTTCCTATAGAGATAATGCCTCACCCCCATTTCCTGTAGAGATAAAGCCCCACCCCAACTTCCTGTAAGGAGATAAAATACCACCTCCACTTCCTGTAGAGGTAAAGCCCCAGCCCCACCCCCACTTCCTGTAGGGAGATAAAATACCACCTCCACTTCCTGTAGAGGTAAAGCGCCACCCCCACTTCCAATACTGATAAAGTGATAAAGCCCTGATCTCACTTCCTGTAGATATATAAGGCCACTCCCCTATTTCTTGCAGATAAAGCCCCTCCCCCATTTCTTGTAGATAGATACAGCCCCTCCCCCTTTTCCTGCAATCCCTCTTAAGGTACCGTCACAGAGAGACATATCGCCGGCGATGTTGCCGGCAACTGAGGGGCGTGGCCAGGTTGCGGCGACATCGCCGGAGAGTTGCCTCGTGTGACAGGGCGATAATCAGGGGATGAATCGCCTGAGCAACATCGCCAGGTTTCCCAACAATGTTGGGAAACCTGGCGATGTTGCTGAGGCGATCATGCCTGATCGCCCTGTGTAACGCGGCAACCTGCAATGTTGCGGGCGATTCCGCCTATCTACAACATTGCGAGTGATCGCTTGCTGGGTTGCTGGGCAACCCAGCGAGCGATAGCCGCGGCAACTAGCCGGTAAGTTGCTCCGTCTGACAGCTCCCCGGCGATGTTGTCAGGGATGCGCGCTCCCGCGATTGCCGGCAACATCGCCGGCGATATGTCTCTGTGTGACGGTACCTTTAGTGTTTCTGCTGACAGGCAGGATTACCTTTGTGACAGGCAGTGGAGACACAAGGAAGACGTCTAGTAGCCGACACTTTGCAGTGAATGTTTTGGTGGTAACACAACATAATTCTCATATTAAGTAATTTGCAGATAATATAAGTATTAAGCGGCCGTCAAACGCTACGATAAATGGCTAGATATCGTTTAAGCGATCTGCGTTTTGATCGCTTAAGCGATATCGTTTTGGCATCGTTGCATGTAATCAAGCGATTTTACTATGTAAAATCGCTTGATCGTGACATCGCAGATCTGAGCTCCGGAGCTCAGATCTAGCGATGAACGATGTCACGATCTGCTTCATCGTGGTGTATAACACCATGAAGAACGATCTCCCAGTGGCAGAGCCTATGCTGGGAGAAGGTAACTATGGTACACGTCGGGTTACTAAGCGACGCGCGGCGCCTAGTAACCCGATGTGTACCATAGTAACCAGCGACCTCGCTGGTCCACATCGCTGGTGAGTCTGTCTGTGTGACATCTCACCAGCGATGTGAGCGATATTGTAAGCGATCGCACGTGCACGTGATCGCTTACAATATCGCTAGCGAGATGGTAGCGTGTGACGGCCGCTTTACATTATCTATCAAATGAGACCCAGTTATCTAAAATTACAGGGACTATCTAAAGGTACCGTTACACACAGAGATATATTAGCAGATAGAAAACAAGCGGTGTCAGAGATATGGAGCGCTAAAGAAACCACGGGTTGGTGATTAAATTACCAATAATTTATTGCACGAACAGCAGGGGTCCAGTATGCCACAACGCGTTTCGACGCACAGATGCGTCTTTCTCAAGTGGATCCACTTGAGAAAGACGCATCTGTGCGTCGAAACGCGTTGTGGCATACTGGACCCCTGCTGTTCGTGCAATAAATTATTGGTAATTTAATCACCAACCCGTGGTTTCTTTAGCGCTCCATATCTCTGACACCGCTTGTTTTCTATCTGCTAATCTCTTTCTCCCTTGCTGGGAGTGCGGTGTGTGAGCTGCTCTAAGATCCACAGTACCTGGCAGTACATCATAAAGACCCACCCTTGAATGATCAACTGATACACAGTGTGGAGCTGGGACGGAAGCCAGTGCAGCGAGTCTGCCTCTTCGGGTGGAGGAGTGAAGGAGCCCACCTCCATCTCCAGAGGAACTAAGGAGCTGACCACCAGGCCCGGAGTATCAGAGGAGGAAGGAATATTGGCCCCTGGCACCACAGTGACCCACATTAAGCCATCAGTCTGGTTGTGCGGGGTGTTGCACAACCAGTAAAGGTTAGTGCAAACATAGTAAAACCGTGTATTAAGTTCCTCCAGTTGCAGTGTGGCGCAATATCTGTTTTTTCTTTTAATTACACAGAGATATATGGCTTGCAACTCACTTGTTGCAGTGAAATCATGGACACATTGTTACATTTGTACACGGCAACAAAACAGAACAATGTGTCCATGATTTCACTGCAACCAGAGAGTTGCAAGCCATATATCTCTGTGTGTGACGGTACCTTCAGAGTAATGTGGAGATTTGAGGGAGAATAGACCACTATGACAACATGGCAAGAGCTGGGATCATGAGTCAATATCTCCCATTAACCCCTTCATGACATCCGCTGTACATGTACAGTGCAAGCTGAAAATGGACTCATGGGGTGAGACTTTGGTCTTGCCAAAATCTGACCATTCTGTGTTCATTAAATGATCAATATTTCAGAATTGATGCCAATTTATTTTCTTAACCTAAACCACATTTCGGAGGGTTTCAGCTTTCAAAAGAGTAATTTATACAGCAAATGGATGAATTTAACATCAGGTTATAAGCTTTTATTTACATGACATGGATAAACGACATAACTTATGTCAGGGACTGTAATAATAATATATAATAATATCACCTTGCAAAAAATGAGCCATTAGACAGGTCCATCGTCCGAAAAATGAAAACATTACGGGTCTTGGAAATTGGCAATGCAACCCACAGTTTCGTACTTTAAAGGGGTTTCCCCCACAAAGTTCAAACTAATCAACAGATCTTGAAAAAACCTATATAATAATATACAATGTTACTGAGCGAAGGTGTCGGATATCTAGCCTCCCTCCTGCCATCACTGTTGGGTCCAGTACACACACACTGACATGGTGCTAAGCAATGAAGGATTGACCCGAGCCCTCTCATTCCAATTCAGGATTTCAGAGCAGTTCACTGCCAATATGGCATCCACGGGCCATTTACCTGATTTCTTGCACACCTGGCAGGTACCATAATTAGAATATGTGCGCAATACTGACATGTGGGTACTATGCAATATAGCCTGGCAACACTCCATGGATAGACTTAGTGCTAGTCACTCCACATGCCAGATTGCAGGGGCTGACCTAGCCTTCATCCATTAAAAGGAATCTGTCAACAGGTTTTTGCTATGTAATTTGAAGACAGCATGCTGTAAGGGTTAACAAAGAATTCAGCCATGTGTCTCTTATCACAAAGTGTGTTGTTCTTTAAGTGTAATAGCAGGAGGACACACCCAGCTCCCAGTATGCAGCAGGAGGCCACACACAGCTCCCAGTATACAGCAGGAGGCCACACACAGCTCCCAGTATACAGCAGGAGGCCACACACAGCTCCCAGTATACAGCAGGAGGCCACACACAGCTCCCAGTATAAAGCAGGAGGCCACACACAGCTCCCAGTATGCAGCAGGAGGCCACACACAGCTCCCAGTATATAGCAAGAGGCCACACACAGCTCCCAGTATACAGCAGGAGGCCACACACAGCTCCCAGTATACAGCAGGAGGCCACACACAGCTCCCAGTATAAAGCAGGAGGCCACACACAGCTCCCAGTATAGATCAGGAGGCCACACACAGCTCCCAGTATAGATCAGGAGGCCACACACAGCTCCCAGTATAGAGCAGGAGGCCACACACAGCTCCCAGTATAGAGCAGGAGGCCACACACAGCTCCCAGTATAGAGCAGGAGGCCACACACAGCTCCCAGTATAGAGCAGGAGGCCACACACAGCTCCCAGTATACAGCAGGAGGCCACACACAGCTCCCAGTATACAGCAGGAGGCCGCACACAGCTCCCAGTATAGAGCAGGAGGCCGCACACAGCTCCCAGTATAGAGCAGGAGGCCGCACACAGCTCCCAGTATAGAGCAGGAGGCCGCACACAGCTCCCAGTATAGAGCAGGAGGCCGCACACAGCTCCCAGTATAGAGCAGGAGGCCGCACACAGCTCCCAGTATAGAGCAGGAGGCCGCACACAGCTCCCAGTATAGAGCAGGAGGCCGCACACAGCTCCCAGTATAGAGCAGGAGGCCGCACACAGCTCCCAGTATAGAGCAGGAGGCCGCACACAGCTCCCAGTATAGAGCAGGAGGCCGCACACAGCTCCCAGTATAGAGCAGGAGGCCGCACACAGCTCCCAGTATAGAGCAGGAGGCCGCACACAGCTCCCAGTATAGAGCAGGAGGCCGCACACAGCTCCCAGTATAGAGCAGGAGGCCGCACACAGCTCCCAGTATAGAGCAGGAGGCCGCACACAGCTCCCAGTATACAGCAGGAGGCCACACACAGCTCCCAGTATACAGCAGGAGGCCACACACAGCTCCCAGTATACAGCAGGAGGCCACACACAGCTCCCAGTATACAGCAGGAGGCCACACACAGCTCCCAGTATACAGCAGGAGGCCACACACAGCTCCCAGTATACAGCAGGAGGCCACACACAGCTCCCAGTATACAGCAGGAGGCCACACACAGCTCCCAGTATACAGCAGGAGGCCACACACAGCTCCCAGTATACAGCAGGAGGCCACACACAGCTCCCAGTATACAGCAGGAGGCCACACACAGCTCCCAGTATACAGCAGGAGGCCACACACAGCTCCCAGTATACAGCAGGAGGCCACACACAGCTCCCAGTATACAGCAGGAGGCCACACACAGCTCCCAGTATACAGCAGGAGGCCACACACAGCTCCCAGTATACAGCAGGAGGCCACACACAGCTCCCAGTATACAGCAGGAGGCCACACACAGCTCCCAGTATACAGCAGGAGGCCACACACAGCTCCCAGTATACAGCAGGAGGCCACACACAGCTCCCAGTATACAGCAGGAGGCCACACACAGCTCCCAGTATACAGCAGGAGGCTACAAACAGCTCCCAGTATACAGCAGAAGGCCACAACCCGTTTCCAGCATACAGCAGGAGGCCACACACAGCTCCCAGTATACACTTGGAGGCCACACACAGCTTCTAGTATATAGCAGCAAGGCCGCACACAACCCCCAGTATATAGCAGGAGGCCACACACTGCCCCCAGTATACAACAGCAGCCCACATATAGCCCCCAGTAAACAGCAGGAGGCCATACACAGCCCCCCAATATACAGAAGGAGGCCACACACAGCCCACAGTCTGCAGCATGAGGCCACACACAGTCTCCTGTATACAGCAGGAGACTGCATACAGCCCCCAGTATACAGCAAGAAGCCACATACAGCCCCCAGTATACAACAGGAAGCTGCATACAACCCTAGTATACAGCAGGAAGCTGCATACAACCCTAGTATACAGCAGGAGGCCAAACACAGCTCCCAGTATACAGCAGGAAGCCACGCATGGCGCCCAGTATACATCAGGAGGCCACACAGGCCCCACTATACAGCAGGAGCCCACATATAGCCCCTGTATACAGCAGGAGTACACATACAGCCCCCTGTATTAGAGCAGCAGGTCATACACAGCCCCCAGTATACAGCAGGAGGCCACACACAGTCTCCAGTATTACAACAGCAGCTCACACATAGCCCTCTGTATTACAGCCTGTGCTTACACATAGCCCCTGTATTACAACCTGTGACCATCCTGGGCAATGCCGGGGACTACCATTAGTACTATATATATTGGGATTTGTATTCCTGTGTCTAATTTCAGTCTTATTACCTATTATTTAGTCTATGATAACCTATTACATCACATATAATTGCAGGTTTCAACACTATACGCGGTTTACTTTCAGGGCAGATTATAAACCTTAAACCGGACGGTGTGAGTAATTATGTAACATTGAATAATTTATCATCATAAAAACCTTCCCCATCCTGATAGTGACGCCGTCTGCAGGAACATCCACATGAAATATTCATCACTGGATTGTAGCCTCTAGAAGGACCAGATGGCTTTGGCCCATAAACCCATATACTGATGAGAATACGTCTTTAGGCTTGTAAAACAGCACAATGGAAATTAATGTAAATCCTATACAAGGTTATGTATCTAACCAGGCAATCTGAGATCTACTTTGGTTTATTTTGTGCCTTAGGTCAATGAAAGGGACTGTCCACTGCTTAGATATTGTTGACCTCTTCTTAAGATTAGTCAAGAATATCAGTCATTGTACAGGAGGAGGAGGAGGTGAGCTGTGATATCACCTATTGTGAATGATGGATCCTGTGTTATCTACTGTATATAGAGATGTTATCAGTCATTGTACAGGAGGAGGTGAGCTGTGATATCACCTATTGTGAATGGTGGATCCTGTGTTATCTACTGTATATAGAGGTGTTATCAGTCATTGTACAGGAGGAGGAGGTGAGCTGTGATATCACCTATTGTGAATGGTGGATCCTGTGTTATCTACTGTATATAGAGGTGTTATCAGTCATTGTACAGGAGGAGGTGAGCTGTGATATCACCTATTGTGATTGGTGGATCCTGTGTTATCTACTGTATATAGAGGTGTTATCAGTCATTATACAGGAGAAGGTGAGCTGTGATATCACCTATTGTGAATGGTGGATCCTGTGTTATCTACTGTATATAGAGGTGTTATCAGTCATTGTACAGGAGGAGGAGGTGAGCTGTGATATCACCTATTGTGAATGGTGGATCCTGTGTTATCTACTGTATATAGAGGTGTTATCAGTCATTGTACAGGAGGAGGAGGTGAGCTGTGATATCACGTATTGTGAATGGTGGATCCTGTGTTATCTACTGTATATAGAGGTGTTATCAGTCATTGTACAGGAGGAGGTGAGCTGTGATATCACCTATTGTGATTGGTGGATCCTGTGTTATCTACTGTATATAGAGGTGTTATCAGTAATTATACAGGGGAAGGTGAGCTGTGATATCACCTATTGTGAATGGTGGATCCTGTGTTATCTACTGTATATAGAGGTGTTATCAGTCATTGTACAGGAGGAGGTGAGCTGTGACATCACCTATTGTGATTGGTGGATCCTGTGTTATCTACTGTATATAGAGGTGTTATCAGTCATTGTACAGGAGGAGGTGAGCTGTGATATCACCTATTGTGAATGGTGGATCCTGTGTTATCTACTGTATATAGAGGTATTATCAGTCTTATCAGTCATTGTAATCCTGTCTCAGTTGAAATTTCCTGTAGGAGAAGGTTGATTAATGTGACCCTGCCGGTACGATGTCATCACCACCAAAACGAAGCAAGTAAAAGGCCATTTATTCATGAGATATAAGATGTGTAAGTGAGGAGGCGACAGCCGGCAGATGGTGACTTCTGGGCTGAACCCACAAACTCTGCAGCAGCTGTGCGGGGGTGGGGTCCGTACACAGGGGCTTTTCTCATGTTAATGTGGGGTTTATACAGCCAACTGGCTGCACCGATCCTCCATGTGTAATCCAATTCACGGGTGTGGATCGAGCAAAAATTAAATGTTTTACAAAGTAGAAGACATTATGTGTCATTGTGAGATGTCACAGGCTTGATTTATGAGATTGAAGCCTCATGTTCCTAATTAACAGGCTTTACTGTATTATAATGGACTAGCTGGGAGCCCGATGCACATGCATCGGTATTCTAGAAGGGCGAGTCTCTGACTCGCAAAGGCGACTCGCCATGCCCGCCGCGCGGGCATAGCGAGTCGCCTTAGAACTGCTCGCAATGGCCGCTGCGCGGCCAATGCTTCGAGCGTATCCACATGACCACGCCGACTCGCATTGCGAGTGGACTCAGAAGGGGCAAAAAACCTATTCGCAATTATATAATAGATAGGAATCGATGTAGCAGTCCTGTGAAAAACCATGAATATGAGTCTGATCAAAGTATAGAAAAGCCATGATAACTTCATTAATTGCAAAATTCTGAAAGAAAGAGAGAAAGAAGGAAAGAAAGAGCGCATGCCATAGACTTTGAGCAAATGAACTATGATATGACTTCCATAGCTCCCCATGGATCTGTCCCGTCCATTGTTCTTATAGGCCTTACCCTGGATCTGTTCCATCCATTGTTCTTATAGCCCCCCCTGGATCTGCCCCATCCATTGTTCTTATAGGCCTTACCCTGGATCTGTTCCATCCATTGTTCTTATAGCCCCCCCCTGGATCTGCCCCATCCATTGTTCTTATAGCCCACACCCTGGATCTGCCCCATCCATTGCTCCTACAGTCCCCCACACTTGATGTACCCCCATCCACCTTTCCTACAGCCCTACCCAACATCTCTACAGTTCCCATCCCTATTCCCTTTTGTACACTTGCTTTGGCAAAACTGATGTGTATTTAGTCCTGACAATAAAGCTTCTTTGTATTTGAATTTGATAGATAGATAGATAGATAGATAGATACTTCTCCTCACACTTCCTAAAACTCAATGTAGACAAAACCGAACTCATCATCTTTCCTCCATCTCACACTCCTTCCTTACCTGATCTGTCTATCACAATAAATTACATCACACTTTGCTCTGCACCTGAAGTCCGCTGCCTCGGAGTAACACTTGACTCTGCCTTTTTCTTCAAATTGCACATCCAAGCCCTTGCCACCACCTGCAGCCTCCAACTCAAAAATATTTCCACAATCTGTCCCTTCCTCAACCCTTAATCTATTACACTACTAGTGCATACCCTCATCAGTTCCCACCTTGACTACTGCAACCTCCTCCTCTGTGGCCTTCCTGCTAAAACTCTTGCACCTCTCCAATCTGTCCTTAACTCTGCTGCTAAACTAATCAACCTCTTTCCCTTGCTATTCCTCCACTTCTCCCATCTGCAAATCCCTCCACTGGCTTCCAATTCACCAACGAATCCAATTCAAACTACTATCATTGACTTACAAAGCCGTGCACAATCTGTCCCCCCTCATATATCTCTGAACTAATCTCCCAATATCATCCAACTCGTAATCTTCAATCCTCCCAAGACCTCCTTCTTTCCTCCACACTTGTACGTTCCTCATCTAATCGCCTGCAAGACTTCGCTCGAGCATCCCCCATCCTCTGGAATTCTGCACCTCAAAACATCTGACTGTCCCCTACACTCTGAACCTTCAAGCGGAACCTGAAAACCCATCACTTCAGAACAGCCTACAGCCTACAATGGTGCTCCACCACCACTGGACCCGGCGTCCCACCACCATTGGACCAGGCGCTCCACCACCACCCAAGCAGACCCAACCTACTGTCTCTCTCCCCACCGCCCTGTAGAATGTAAGCCCACAAGGGCAGGGTCCTCTCTCCTCTCTGTACCAGTCTGTCACTGTTAGTTTGTTCATTGTATTTTTAACTTGTTTTTATGTAACCCTTTCTCATGTACAGCACCATGGAATCAATGGTGCTCTATAAATAAATAATAATAGATAGACAGATAGACTTCCAAAGACAACCTGAAAATCTTAAGGTGCCGTCACACACAGCGATGTTCCAGCAATCCCGACAACGACCAGGATCGCTGGAACACTGCTGTGTGGTCGCTGGGGAGCTGTCAAACAGGCAGATCTCCTCAGGGACCAGGGAGCCACCTCCACATCGCTGGTAACCATGATAAACAGCTGGTATCTAAGCAGCGCGCGCTACCTAGATATTCAGTGTTTATCATGGTTACCAGCGTCTTCCCGCTTACAGGCTGCTCTAAGCGGGAGGACGCTGGTAACCATGATAAACACCGGGTATCTAGGCAGCGTGTGCTGCTTAGTTACCCAGTGTTTACCATGGTTACCAGCCTGGGAGGTTGCTGATCGCTGGTCTCTCACTGTCACACGCAGCGATGCGTGCTGACCAGCGGGAGACCAACAACCAAAAAATGGTCCTGAAGGATGTGCAGCGATCAGCGACATCACAGCAAGGGCCTGATCACTGCTAGATGTCACACACAACAATATCGCTGGCGAGGTCACTGATTTCAGCGATATCGCTGTGTGTGACATACCCCTTAGAGAAATTCAGCTCCACCTGGGCACTACCAGTCAACCTAAAGAAAACCAACATCATGGTGTTCCGGAGGAGAAAGAAAAGATCAGACTGTGATGAATATTGCCATAATTCCCCATATCCCATTTCTCCCAGAAAACAATTTGAAGGCACATCTCACTCACAAAGAAAGCCAGAGACCATTCATCCTGGACAGCAGCAAATGGTAGAGTAATTAGTATGTAGATGAAAGCCGACTGTCCACACAGCAGGACTCATCCTCCACTTTGATATTCAATCAGCAGGAGATAGAGATCAGGTGACACTTCCAAGTTTCTGTAAGGCCAGTCAAAAGGAAATGGTGTCTTCACGCAGACTGGAAGGCACCGTGACTATAATCTTAATATCTCATAAGCCGTCCACCCTGTGATGCTATCGAATATAAAAATGAATTCCACACATCTAGACGGAAATAGAGCTGGTATTCACATGAATGTAGGGTGACTGGAAGCCATGTAAACAGGATATTGGCTGGTAGGAGGTACTCAAGGCAGGCGTGTTTCATATCCAGACGAAGATAAAATCATAACTAAAAATATGAAAGTATTATCTTCTGTCTGCGATGCCCATGGACCCGGCTAGGGAACATCATAGAATTCGGGTGTCCATATCTCCCCTCAGAGGGGTGGGAGTTGTGAGACATCCCAGAGGTGTGAGATGGGTGGAGACAGGGGCAACCCATAGTGTATAAAACTCATCTGCCCCATCTCCACCTTGTATTTCTTCTGAATGGGCATTTTTCCATCAAGGCCAGAGATTACCCAGGAACAGATGAGCACCACGCCGCCCTTGTGGAGCCATCAGCACTAAGGTAACTGCTCACATGTGTATGTAATTCTGTGTATTCCATTCTTCCTTTTATTGGCATATCTGACTGTAATATTTGTAACATCTGAATAATAACTGTAAATATTAAAATCTAGTGTACCATTAGGGTGATTAAATATATAAATTTAATCTTGAGTTGCTCTTTTTATCTTGATCACGATTCCCCACGTCCGTGTGCTCATATAACGCTACCTGGGTTGGTTCCTGACCCAATATAAGCCCGACCACGGACCGGACTTATATTAAAGAGGAGCTGGTGGCAGCATTTGTGCTTGGGGTTATTCGGGGTCTCTATCAGTGACGGGGTGGAGGAGATTATATGTGCTTCTAGCTGCGGGCTAGAAGACATATACCACACTCACTGAGAGGTGCCTTAATAAACCAGCACAGGCAAGGCAGCTGCGGCCCTTCTTTATCCTCAGGCAGTTCTCTGACTGACCTGGGTTTAACAGGAGGCGCTGTGGAGCTGCCAGGTTCAGGTCACGATTCACCACAAGTGGTGGCAGCGGTGGGATCAAGATAATAGTGTTGTGGACCCAACTCCCTAACACTAAGGACTGCTGGCAGTAGCTTTTGCTGTCAGGGTCCTAAGATCAACTCAACACTAGACAGTCAGAGTGCAAATATAAGGTGTGTGGGTGCATCAGGTTGCAGCTGTGTGTCAGTGACCAGGAGGTGCTAAACTGGCCCAGGGTACCAGGAGCCAAGCGCTGCAGAGGGCACTTGCTGTGGCTGATATGGAAGAGGTGGTGGAGGACACTGTTGGTCTAGGCGAGGAGGATCCCATGCCCGGGTCCTCAAGGAGCCAATCCTCAGTGATCGACTCTGCAGTGGGGCCAAGACCCCCTGTCCTCAGCCCCGCAGTGGGCAGATCACCACCTGCTGGTCCCTCCGGCCAGATGGGCTCGGATGCCCTTTTTCGAGCTGCCCTGGCTCGACTTGAAGCTGGAGATCAGGGCGCCTACGAGACCCTCCTGGCAGCTGCAGAGCGACTCGCAGAGCGTGAAGCTGCAGAGCGACGTGAGGCCGCAGAGCGTGAAGCTGCAGAGCGATGTGAGGCTGCAGAGCGTGAAGCCGCCGAGCGACATGCGGAGCGTGAAGCTGCAGAGCGACGTGAGGCTGCACAGCGCCAGCACCAGCTTGACTTGGCTCAGATCAGGATCTCGCAGCCCGTTCCAGCCAACCAGGAGCCCAAGCCACCGAAGGTCCGAGTTGAGAACTTTCCCCTTCTGGAGGCAGGCGGAGACCTGGATAGCTTTCTGCTGGCCTTTGAGCAGACCTGCAGGCAGTACAACCTGGACACAGACCAGTGGGCCCAGTACCTGACCCCCCGTCTGAGGGGTGACGCCATGAAAGCCTTGGGGGACTTCCCTGCCGGGGAGTCGCCAGATTATGCGAGCATCAAGCAGGCCCTGATCCGACAGTTCAACCTCACCCCGGAGTCCTACCGCAAGAAGTTCCGAAGCCTGCAGAGGGGTCCAAAGGAAACCTGGACCGACCACATGCGGGCCCTCCTGAGAGCAGCTGACCACTGGATCAAAGGTTTGGAGCGCAGCACAGCCCAGGAGATCCAGGAGTTGTTCGTGATGGAGCAATTCCTGTGGAACTGTCCCGAGGACCTCCAACAGTTCATCCGCGACCGGAAACCGAAGGGGGCCTGTGAGACAGCGGTCCTGGCAGACGAGTACACCAACAACCGAGTACCTGAGACCAGGAGGACCAGCAGCAGCACCTGGAGAGGGGGTAAGACCAACCCTGCACCCGTGACCCCGGCCCCCAGAATGCAGGGGGCAGCCCCTCTATTACCCCATGTTCCCCTCTCCAGGTTGGCAGCAGAACCCAGACGGTGTCACCTCTGCAACCAACCAGGACACTTCAAGGCCATTTGTCCTCAGCGCCATAAGACACCGTCCCCAAAAACGGCCACTGTTTTGTGTGTGGGTGGGGGTGGTGGTAGGTCCCTTGACAATTTCCAACCCGTCACCATAGGCTGCTCAGTGGCCATGGGACTGCGGGACACCGGCGCAGAGATGACTTTGGTGCGACCAGAGATGGTCTCCCCCCAGGACTTGATCCCCGGAAAGTCCCTCGCCGTCTCCGGAATTGGAGGCGTGGAACCCGCATTGCCTGTTGCCAGGGTTTATCTGGACTGGGGTGCGGGGAGGGGAGTGAGGGAGGTGGGGGTGTCTGCTAATATTCCGGCAAATGTATTGCTTGGATCAGACTTGGGGCGGCTAGTGTCCAAGTATGTGGCCACTGACCTCCCCAGTTCTGATCCACCAGAATGTGTACAGTCCAATTTTGGGGGTGTTGATGGGGATGATGTTATTAATGATGATGTTATTAATGACGATGTTGATGATGTTTGCAGTGACACTCCACACAACACAGAACACAAAGGGCTGACAGTGAGGGGGGAGGAACATAAAGAGAATTGTAGAATGGCCTTAGGCCAGGATCAGCCAGCACACCTTTTGTTCTCAGAGGGGAGACAGAGGGGGCTGAGGGGGCTGAGAGCTGCAGAAGGAGCAGACACAGATGGCTGTGACACTGCTCTCTGCTGTAATCAGCAAGGTATTGTAGCCAGGGAGTCAGCGGTCGAGGTCGGAGTACCCACAGGGAATGTGGTGCTGCCAGGTAAGGCCCAGACGCTGCGCTCTGAGGAGCTGCAAGGGGTGGAACATGTCGGGGAGTATGGGGCTGTCACAGGAGAAGTGAAGTCACCAGGTGAGATCCCAGGGCAGGAACCACCGAGCACCGGGATGTCAGGAGGCCAGGATAGTCCGCCTGAACCGGCGACTTGGTCAGGAGCGGAGGGGAAGCAGGCACTGCCCATGGTTACAGCAGCCATAGCCACTGTCACCAGGAGTGGGGGTGCTGGAGCCCAGGGAACCTCGCGGAGGTTCAGAGGCTTCTCCCCTTCAGACCAAGTGGCTGCCAAGTCAGACGGAGGCCAGGAGACAGGTCCCGGGGAACTGACGGAGACTGTGGCAGTTTCTTCTTCGCTGACCACGTCTCGTCAGAGGTGTCAGGTGGCGTCAGGGGCTGACGACCGCCTGGAAGCTCTCCAGGAGCAGGTGGCACAGCTTTTCTCGGAATCTGACCACGAGCAGGTGGTCCGGAACCAAGAACGGCTGTACCAGGTAACGGTCCAGCAGGGGTCACCGGAGGTGTGGCCCAGGGACCAACCGGTAATTGTACCTACTGGCTGCCAGGAGGATGGGGATGCGGTCCCCATAACCTGTCAGGGCAGTGGGGAAGGTCTACACGGAGGCCAGGAGACCGGTCCCGTGGAACTGACAGAGGACGTGGCAGTTTCTTCTTCGCTGACCACGTCTCGTCAGGGGTGTCAGGTGGCGTCAGGGGCTGACGACCGCCTGGAAGCGCTCAAGGAGCGGGTGGCACAGCCTCCCTTGGACTCAGGCCTCAAGCAGGTGGTCTGGGACCAAGGACGGCTGTGCAAGGTAACGGTCCAGCAGGAGTCACCGGAGGTGTGGCCCAGGGACCAACATGCAGTTGTGCTCACTCACTGCCACGGAGATGGGGAGGCGATCCCCATACCGTGTTGGGGCAGTGGGGCAGGTGTTCCTACAGCCAGTCAAGGGGATGGGCGGCTCAAGCCCATAACCTGTCTGGATGATAGAAGAATGGTACCCCCAACCGGTCAGGACTATGGGAAAGTTGTACCCATACCCTGTCCGGGTGCCATAGGGGTACTTCCTGTCTGTCAGAGTGATGGGACCTCAGTGCCCAACACCTGTCAGAGGGGCGGGGACACATTTCCCGTGACCTGTCAAGATGAGAGGCAGGGGCTGCCCCTAACTTGTCAGGATGATGGGAAAGCTGTATCCCCGGCCTGTCAGGATGATGGGAAAGCTGTATCCCCGGCCTGTCAGGATGATGGGAAAGCTGTATCCCCGGCCTGTCAGGATGATGGGAAAGCTGTATCCCCGGCCTATCAGGATGATGGGAAAGCTGTATCCCTGGCCTGTCAGCATGACAGGAAAGAGTTGTCCCAGGCCAGTAGGGCTGATGGGAAGGTGACGTTATCCCCCGGGGAGACAGCTGTCCAAGTCACTGTCACCCGTGGACTGAGGAGCGAGAATGCAGGTCACACACTGCTTTCTGGGCCCTCACTCTGTCAAGGGATAACTGAACCCATGTCTGACCCAGAACAGGTCCCAGAGGGTCCCTGTGGGAGTGAGGCATGTGCACCGCTCCTGGCTATGCCTAGCCAGGGGTTTGAGACTGCACTACCAGCGAGTGCCAGTCCTGAGGTGCCAAGCCACCTCGCGGAGACGGCTGTCTCCACCACCAAAGAGAGGGTACTGTGGGATCCAGGGAGGGAGGCGGCCTGCTCACCGATGGAAAAGGGAGTTTCCGGCAATTGTGTGGGCCCTGCAGCGTCTGCAGCCACACTTGCGCGGACGCCACTCCATCGTGGGGACAAACCACAACCACCTCAGCGGTTACACACGGTCCCCGTGACGAATGGAAGGTTGTTACATGGGAGCCTTGCGCTCCAGGAACACAACTTCGCCATTAGCCACAAGAGTGACCAGGACCACGGTAACGCTGACAGGTTACACTGCCAAGGGGAGGTAGTGGACGGGCGCACGGGGAAACACAGGAATGTGCCATCCCCTAGCGCCGTCTAAAAGGGGGAGGTGTGATGAATATTGCCATAATTCCCCATATCCCATTTCTCCCAGAAAACAATTTGAAGGCACATCTCACTCACAAAGAAAGCCAGAGACCATTCATCCTGGACAGCAGCAAATGGTAGAGTAATTAGTATGTAGATGAAAGCCGACTGTCCACACAGCAGGACTCATCCTCCACTTTGATATTCAATCAGCAGGAGATAGAGATCAGGTGACACTTCCAAGTTTCTGTAAGGCCAGTCAAAAGGAAATGGTGTCTTCACGCAGACTGGAAGGCACCGTGACTATAATCTTAATATCTCATAAGCCGTCCACCCTGTGATGCTATCGAATATAAAAATGAATTCCACACATCTAGACGGAAATAGAGCTGGTATTCACATGAATGTAGGGTGACTGGAAGCCATGTAAACAGGATATTGGCTGGTAGGAGGTACTCAAGGCAGGCGTGTTTCATATCCAGACGAAGATAAAATCATAACTAAAAATATGAAAGTATTATCTTCTGTCTGCGATGCCCATGGACCCGGCTAGGGAACATCATAGAATTCGGGTGTCCATATCTCCCCTCAGAGGGGTGGGAGTTGTGAGACATCCCAGAGGTGTGAGATGGGTGGAGACAGGGGCAACCCATAGTGTATAAAACTCATCTGCCCCATCTCCACCTTGTATTTCTTCTGAATGGGCATTTTTCCATCAAGGCCAGAGATTACCCAGGAACAGATGAGCACCACGCCGCCCTTGTGGAGCCATCAGCACTAAGGTAACTGCTCACATGTGTATGTAATTCTGTGTATTCCATTCTTCCTTTTATTGGCATATCTGACTGTAATATTTGTAACATCTGAATAATAACTGTAAATATTAAAATCTAGTGTACCATTAGGGTGATTAAATATATAAATTTAATCTTGAGTTGCTCTTTTTATCTTGATCACGATTCCCCACGTCCGTGTGCTCATATAACGCTACCTGGGTTGGTTCCTGACCCAATATAAGCCCGACCACGGACCGGACTTATATTAAAGAGGAGCTGGTGGCAGCATTTGTGCTTGGGGTTATTCGGGGTCTCTATCAGTGACGGGGTGGAGGAGATTATATGTGCTTCTAGCTGCGGGCTAGAAGACATATACCACACTCACTGAGAGGTGCCTTAATAAACCAGCACAGGCAAGGCAGCTGCGGCCCTTCTTTATCCTCAGGCAGTTCTCTGACTGACCTGGGTTTAACAGGAGGCGCTGTGGAGCTGCCAGGTTCAGGTCACGATTCACCACACAGACCATCACCCTTCATTTGTCCTAAATACAGTAACGGACAAATATACCTACCTGGGCCTGGAGATTCACCGGTCAGGGAGCTTCAAACAAGCCATAGAGACATGCCAAAGAGACCGTGAAAGACAAGGCCTGCAAAACATTCTATGCCATCCGAAGGAAACTCTACCATCTGAAGGTCTGGTTAAAAATCTTCGACTCTATCATCACACCAATCCTCCTGTATGGCAGTGAAGTCTGGGGTCCTTACACCTACCCAGACTGGTCAAGGTGGGATTCTAGAGCAACAGAAATATTCCACCTGGAATTTTTTAAGCACCTTCTCGAGGTCCATCGGAGCACCTCCAACAGTGTCAGGCCGAGCTGGGCAGATTGCCTCTACACCTTAAGGTTCTGAAATGGCGCTGTCTTTCCAGGCTCACCCACATAGAAGCAATCCAAGCTCCCATCACCATAAAGCCCTTATACATGTAGATGAAACAAAAAAAACAGGATCCTTGAAACAGCCCACCCAAACTCAACCGGACCCGAACATCAAATACAACAACCTGACAAAAGCCGGAATCAGGACAATAGCAGACGAGGGCTAGGAGAGGTATGTCAGTGACTGGAAGACCGATACAAACACCTCAGAGAAACTGACCATGTACCGGAGTCTACAGAGAGACTACAGACTGGCCCCAAATCTGGAGAAACTCCCGGACCCCAGAGACCGCAAGATCCTGAGCCGATATAGACTCAGTGCCCACAGTCTGACCATCGAATCTAGCCTGTAGTGAAAAAATGATTGTGGTCAGATTTGTGAGAGCGCTCAGAAATGGGAATAAGGGACTGAAAAGCTTGTTGAAAACAAACCTCCTTTATTCGATTATCACCAATACGCGTTTCTACAGCAGTCCGCTGTCTTCCTCAGTGGGATTTCAACTATAGAATAGATCCCTGTAAGTCAAAGACCTGCCGTGACGTCAGACCGACGCGGGACCACGTGACCTGGACCAGGAAGAGGCCATTGGTGCGGTCCTCGCTGCTAACGCCGCTCACAGACAATATACAGAGGTTGTGCAGGGATTGCACAACCTTATTAGGTGAGCGCACATTGATATACTCCCTGTAAAAGCCCCCACTAGACCACCGGGTACCTGTCATGTGCGCTCTCCCCCCTCTATTTCTTGTTTTTTTTCGCGGCCGCACCTGCCGCAAGTGCAAAACCGCACTTGCCGCACCTGCCGCAAGTCCCCCTATACTTTCTATGGGGATTACCGCAACCGCGCCGCAAGTGCAGCGGTTATGCGGCAATCGCGGCAGATGCGTTTTTTTCACCGCATCTGCCGCGAATTTCAAAAAACGCTGATGTGAAAGGGCCCTTAGGTAGGAGGATAGAAATGATGGGGAACAGGCGATCAGGGGAAGTAGTCTAACTCTTAGACTGGGCGTCCTGGCTCACCCTGTTCCCAGAATTATCTCTGAAGGTGAGGATGTCTGGACCACCACCCTTGTCCTTGCTCCTGATCAGCCCTAAGCTAAAAACCCCTCATCTCCACCCATGGACCGGGAAGCACAGCAGCTTCCACAGTATAAGAAAAACTCCAGGCAAAAAACAACAGGAAGGCTTCAACACAAACTACACTAGCGCCCTCACAGCTCAGTCTTTGCAAAGACTAAACTCTACCAATGACATCAACTGGTGGAAGAGCTAACTATTTAAAGGCCAGGGGCATGGACAATTGCATAATCTGACACATTCCTTCACCTGAAAAGCCACTGTCGAGCCCCAGGCCCTGGGGTACTCAGGTATCAGGCTCGAGAGGGTTTTCACGAGGATGTCATGGGTGGCAGCGCCTGAGCCTGTGGACTGGGTGACATTTCAATAAGGGGTTATGTACAGGGGATAAGAGTTATTGTCACATGACGCCACCTGTAGTACCTGGTGATCGGTCACCAGCACCACCACAGTCCTCCAGAGGGCAATGGTATCGCGACAAGGATGGCAAAGCTCCCTACAGGTGGACCTGGTCCTCCGGGGCAGCGTTCCTGTAAGCAAACAGGTTGAATTCTGCACCACAAAGACACGGAGGCAAAGTCACTCTCCCGGGTACTTTACTGTAAACAGTCATCAGCATACAAGTCCACAGTTCAGCAACAGTTGTTAAAGAAACAGGTAGCTCTATGGGTGGCTGCAAGTGGATGCCAGGTGGTATGGTGGTACCCGTGCTATGCCTTAGTTGACGAACTCGTGTCCTTTCTTCCCCGCCTAGGATGAGTCTATACCCAATGGCTCCTTAAAGGTAGACTTGGGACTCCCCTCCCTCGTGGTGAGGAAGCAGGCAGACCGCTCCGTCTGGCAGGGTGCCGCAGCCGATGAACAGACCGCACCAACTGGTTGATGACTTCAGAGGTGGACTCTGGCTGTGTCCTCGGGTCTGGCGTTCCCGTGGTGGACTGGGGAATTCCCTGGAGTATGGTCGCTCCATGCTGGGGTTCCCCCTTTTTCTCTAGGGCCCAGACTCCTGCGTCAGGCACCCTCTCTCAGGATCCCCTCATGATCCTCTCTCATCTTCCCTCCGGATCAGCGTAGACCTGTCCGGGTTAACCTTCCGCCTCACTCCACACTCCTCCTTGACTCCCTTCTCCTCGCTCTGTTCCGACTCTTCTCTTCACTAACTAACTCTCTGCTCGCCCTAGAGGTGAATATATCTCCCTCCCAAGAGTAACTTCCCACCACTAATCTAATGTAGGAGTGCAGGAATGGGTCCCACCCACCAGCCTAGTATCCACTTGCAGTTGGGGAAAATTACACTACTTTTGCAAGTGCAATACCCCGGTGTGACGCCTGACCATGTGGGGCGCCACACCACCACAAACTATAGACAGCAGCAGCTTCTGACATTAATGCCTTAGTTACCAACAGGAATTAAACATATTAATACACTGCAGAGCAGTTAAGAAAGACTGCTGCGCAGGCTACACGTGACAGTGCAGAGTAGTTCAAGAAGACTGCAGCATAGACTATGTAACACCTACTTTTTATTTCCATTTTCATAGCTAAATTTGTATTTTAGGATTGAAAGGTCTTCGATCTCATAAATTGAAGAATATTTGTTACTCAACTGTCTGAATCCAGCACCAGACACTCATCTTGCCATGAAATTTTGCACATCGCTCCCCGGCCTAATAGATCTGCTCAGGCATGTGCATGCCACAAGAGTGTTCAGGTAGCTGGGGCTCACACCACTGCTTTACATGCTAGATACTTGTTATGCCCTCAGCTACGGGTCCGGTCTCCTCTGTGCAGTGAGATCGGCATGTATCACACAGCTCTAATGGTACTGCTTGCCCTGTCCATGGCTCAAGACGATATGCAGCTCCTTTCTTTGCTAGGAACCTGTGTCCCCTTTGCAGGTCTCCTGGAAATGCTCTTAGGAGGCGTGCTCCGCCTCCTACACATATTTAAAGCAGCAGAGCACTTGTTCTCTATTAAGGCTGTCTCTGCTGTGATGCTCTGTGCATAAAAGGCATCTTCCCCTTTAGGGAAGTGCCTGGGCGACATCTTCATTCTGTACGATTTTGCTTCCTGTTCAGGCCACACTCTGCTGTGCTCTGCAATTGGAAGTCTGTTGCTTTGCTTTATACTAACACCTCTGTCTCCACAGAATCTTCTGTTGGCTGTTCTCTATCCTGGATCTCTCTGGAAACTCTGGATCCCACTCCAGGCTGGCCAAGCCTTTCCAAGACCAGTACAGGCTGGCTCAGTCTTTCCAGGATTACACGGAGCCTCCGGTAGTCTCTCCACCGACAGAGCTAGTATTCCAGTCTCTTCTATCCGTCCTGTATGGGTCGCCCCTCTGGTCCGAGATTCATGGCATTCAGGCCTACTTGGTGTTGTGATGGGAGGAGTCCCTGTGAAGGGGTTAACCTTGCCTGGTGCTCCGATACATGGTACAGTGTCGTGATCCAGACGGTCCTCCCCTCAGATACAGAAAATTATGGTGTGCACCACTAATATATACATCTCATCCATGTGCCATGTCTGTGGAATTTGTACAGGGAGCAAAGGAAAAAACACATAGGGCACCATGATGGATGTTTAAAACCAATATAAGTGGAGACAAGCAGAGCGGTTTTTGTGGAAAAAATGAAGTAGAAAACTGTGTATATTTATGACAGAACACACAACATATATGCAAAGGAACAGTGATCAGTTATAAAAACACACAAAGTGTATAAAGGTTTGTGCTCCAGTATCATGCAAATATAATAGCAATCCTGATGCCAAGGAAATATAAGGAGAGTATCCACTATAATTATAAAGTGCATGGATATGACTTTAAACAGACAAACTGGGCTGGTAAGCATATGAGGGTTTATTTTCCTGGTAGAAATACGCTAAATAGCAGTAAAACGCGGCAGGAAGCGCCCGCACAAAAAAAAGCACTGTGTGTGAACATAGCCTTACAATTCTGTTACATCTAGTGCTCTGTCCAGATATAGCAGAGTCTAGCATGTAGAGCAGTGTCTTCTCACAAACCCATCTCTGTATCACACTTTGGGTTCATCTCAATCTAAAGTGTTTCTTCTGACAAACCCAGTACGGGCTCCCCATCCTGGACTACATCTGAACAGTGTGTCTCTTGATAAATCCAGATTTGCTCAATAATCTATTCTAGGCTCTCCTACATCCAGATTTATTGTTTCCTGCCTGACACAACTATGCTTACACATACTTGGCTCTACTCTTGCAAGGTGTATGTCATGATACTCAGCTCTGCTCCACTTCCAGGTGCCATCCAGAATTCTCAGCCCTGCCCTTTCTGCAGATGCTTTACAGCCACCCTTCCTCCAGTTGTCCTGGTGCTTTTTAAGGCCACTTTACACACACAGATATCTGTGTCCAACTTCTGAACAGATCTCTGGTTGCAGTGAAATCATGGATACATTGCTCCATGTTGTACACAGCCACAAAATGGAGCAATGTGTCCATGATTTCACTGCAACCAGAGATCTGTTCAGAAGTTGGACACAGAAATTGGTGTGTGTAAAGCGGCCTTCAGGCATCTTCGCTTTGGCCGGTTCTCCATTCTGCATCAACACTATCAGTCTATGTGCAGATCATCTGCTCCCCTGGACCTAAGACTTCAATGTCCTACCTCACCAGGTGAGAGATAATAATATGGTAACTCTGTTTTACTTATTTTATCGGCCTTCAGTTCAACATTCAGCCATGGCGACTTGATGGATGAATGCTCTTTAGGAAAATTGATCTTGGCAGCCTATATAGGGCCACCAGGGTCTTCTCTAAGACTAGATAAGGCCACCAGGGTCTTCTCCGAGTCTACACAGGTTCACCGGGTCTTCTCCAAGACTAGATAAGACCACCAGGGTCTTCTCCAAGTCTACATAGGTCCACCAGGGTCTTCTCCACGACTAGATAAGGCCACCAGGGTCTTTTCCAAGTCTACATAGGTCCACCAGGGTCTTCTCCACGACTAGATAAGGCCATCAGGGTCCTCTCCAAGTCTACATAGGTCCACCAGGGTCTTTTCCACGACTAGATAAGGCCACCAGGGTCTTTTCCAAGTCTACATAGGTCCACCAGGGTCTTCTCCACGACTAGATAAGGCCACCAGGGTCTTTTCCAAGTCTACATAGGTCCACCAGGGTCTTTTCCACGACTAGATAAGGCCACCAGGGTCTTTTCCAAGTCTACATAGGTCCACCAGGGTCTTCTCCACGACTAGATAAGGCCATCAGGGTCTTCTCCAAGTCTACATAGGTCCACCAGGGTCTTTTCCACGACTAGATAAGGCCACCAGGGTCTTTTCCAAGTCTACATAGGTCCACCAGGGTCTTCTCCACGACTAGATAAGGCCACCAGGGTCTTTTCCAAGTCTACCAGGGTCTTCTCCACGACTAGATAAGGCCATCAGGGTCTTCTCCAAGTCTACATAGGTCCACCAGGGTCTTTTCCACGACTAGATAAGGCCACCAGGGTCTTTTCCAAGTCTACATAGGTCCACCAGGGTCTTCTCCACGACTAGATAAGGCCACCAGGGTCTTTTCCAAGTCTCCATAGGTCCACCAGGGTCTTCTCCGCTATTATCTTGATAGTATCATGTCATCAGGTTGCTGCTCTTCCTCTTCGCCTTGTTCCTTCTAATATTCCAACCATGATGTCCTTCTCCAGTGATTGCTCTCTTTGTATCATGTGTCCAAAGTAGACAAGTCATATCTTGGTGATCTTTGCTTCCAGTGACATGTCTGGCTTGATTTGTTCCATAACTGATTTGTTTGTTCTTCTTGGTAACATTGTACTTTCCAACATTTCAGGGTCCCAGGTTATTTAAGCCCTTTCCCTGTGACGACCAAGGACACCTGATAAAGGATTGTTACCACTGTATGGTAGTGCAGACCCAGCAGCCGACACCTGTACATTTATTTCACTAGAACGCTTTTCCTTTTTTGGTCCATTTGCTGTATTGTTAAAAGGACAGCACACACAAATGTTATCCTGTGCGCTTTTTTTTTATCTTGAAAAATAAGTATTCAGCTTTTCGGTCCGTAGGTAAAAACGTTTATTGAAAAATTCATCCAAAGGTAAAAACCCAAACATGAAATGTTGTAAGATAATACGACGCGTTTCAGATGATAAACATCCTATGGCCCGAAACGCGTAGTAGACATTTGATATTTGTGATTTTAACAGCAACTGCTGTTTTTATGCGTATGATAAAAACGTCTGCCACACCGATGGAGAGAACGGACACACGGACCAAAAAAATGGAGGGCAATCAGATTCAGCATTCATTTTTTTTCTCGCAGACAAAACGGACGTCTGAATGACACCTTAAATAGAGAAAACTGCACAGTACGCGGACAAAACATGTGCTGTTTTATTCACGGGGTGGACCAAATAAACAGGGACATGTGAACAGCCCCTACACTATGGACTAGGATGGGTATAAGTGCCATGATCACGTTATATTATGATCTTTGCTCATATTTGCCGGTGTTTCTACAGTGAGATCGACCATGATTTGTATTGATGTATAAAAGCCTAATAAAAAATTTTATAATAAAGCAAAAAAAAAAAGGTTTACGACCTCAGAATAATGCCAGACAGTACATGTATTGCGTTCTCTTGGTACTACTGCCCTCTTGTGGTTGTTATGTGCTATACATGCTGGTCTGACCATCTTTACACCCATTATCTTATTAACTTCTACAACCTATATTTTACAATAAGTAGAAACTGGAGATTCCTGACTCAGTGAACAGATTCTTCTTTATTTCTTGTAAAATTTGATACACGGGGCATCAAATATCACATGGATAGTTTATGCATCTATGTGTTTCTGGTGTGTTTCCTACCCTTAAGGAAAAAGTAAAAAATGTTTCACCTTGTTAGCCAGTAGAAAGTAGAATATTAAAATCTGAGAGTCCTCAGTAATTGATAGTCACATGTTGACTGCCTTGCAATCCTTTTGTTTTGCTGCTGTATTTCAGCTGGGTTTTTCCCCCTAGTCTATGGCTGTATTTAGAGGAGTGAGTCATAGCATTTGAGTAGAGGTGGAAAGGTGTGTCTTACTATCCAGTTCTCCACTCCCTCAGCCTTTAAATAGCTTCACTCCCCTCCACTTGGTGTCACAGTTAGAGCTCATTTTCTACCTGGACTCCGTGGTGTTAAGTCATGCTGTGCTGTGTCATTACTGCCATTTACTTCTATCGATGCTACTGGGTTTTCTGCACCGTGAGTGGAGGTAGCGGCCCTAATTCTAGGACTGAACAGGAGCGAAGGGCTAGGGTGGCGACCCTCACCTCCTCACCTTCAGACATACCTTTGGGAACAGGCTAGTCAGGGACCCCAAATCCAGGGTCAGACTAGCTCCCCTGAACACCCTTGCCCATCTTACCTCCCTATCTGTTATACCACCCCGTGACAGATACCTTTTTAATGGCTAACTGAGAAGATGGTAAAAAAATACCAAGCTTTCGAGACTCTAAGGTCTCTTCATCAGGCCTAATAATGACACAACTCCTGAACATGCACATACAAATGTAGGATTGGATAATGCAGTAACTAACACAGGTGACGTGAAGCAGAAAATAGTGTTCCGTCTTGGGAAGGGGGAAGAGCAGCTGAGTAGAGACGTCCCTGTACCGGAAGCCAATTGACCGTCCAACATATTTTCTAGGGGACAGTTTTCATCCAAAACACAAACTCTATTGTGTACAGCCAGGCCATCAGATACAATCGGATATGGTCCAACCATACTGATAGAGACAATCACCTTGAGGACCTCAGAAAGACCTTTTTGAACCAGGGCTACCATCCAAGAGCAATCGAGAACCAGATTACAAGAGCCACCAGAATATCAAGGAATCATCTCCTACATTACAAAACTAGAGAGAGTTCCTCTCGTAGTCACCTACAATCCAAGTCTGGAGGTGATAAGAGGAGCTGCACAGAAACTACAACCACTACTTCAATAGGATGCCCGACTAAAATCAATATTACCAGACCCCCTCTTCTGTATTTTAGGCAGCCCCCAAATCTAAAAAGCATCATTGTCAGAAGCGCCCTGTCCTCTCCAAAAATAACAAGAACCTTTCTCTGCAACCAGAACAGGTGCAAAACCTCCATCTATAATGACAACGGACAAGATAAGGATTCCTGGGACAGATCAGGACTACAAGATTCCAGGTAACTTCAGCTGCATCACAAGCAATGTGGTGTATTTAATCATATGTACAAATTGTGAGAGTGGGAACCTGTATGTAGGAGAGACAGGACAGAAACTTAGAACAAGAATGAATTCTCATTGTCACACAATAAAAGGAAAGAAGGACAGATCTGCCTGCGCCTAAACACTTGTGCAGCCCTGATCACACCATAATGGATATGGATATGGAAATGTTAGTTCTGAAAGCTAACTTCCGATCACAAAGAATCAGGAGAATGTGGGAATATAAATTTATAATGAGTGAATGTCTTGCATGGATTTATGTCTTTCTACATTCATTGAGGAATTTTCAAGTCTCGGATCAACCACTAATCAAATAACAATAAAACTAGCTGTGCCTCTTATCTCTGAACTCTGATTTTACTTCCCCAGCTGCTCTTCCACTATCCGAAGACTGACCACTATATTCTGCTTCATGTCACCTGTCTTATTTACTGCATTATCTAACCCCGTATATGTGTATGTATGTGTGTGTTCAGAAGTTGTGCCATTATTAACCCTGATGAAGAGGCCATAGAGTCTCGAAGGCTTGCTATTTTTTACCATCTTCTCAGTTAGCCATTAAAAGGACTCTCAGATTTTAATATTTTTCTATCCTACCCTTAGAAATCAAGACCAAAGGTGGATACACACCCGAAAGGCACAGATACATACACCATCATATAATTTATCCATGTGATATATGATGTCCCATGTATCAAATTTTACAAAAAACTAAGAAGAATCTGTTCATGGACCCAGGAATCTCCAATTTATACTTAAACTGCATCCAGGCCATGGCAGAGCTTATACCCAAGCTCTGGATAGGAGGTACTCCTCAGTAATGGAGAGCTGGACCTTCTCTACAGTGAAGGAGATAAGTAATTGATCCCTTGCTGAATTTGTGAGCTTGCCCACTGACAAAGACATGAACAGTTTATAGTTTTATGGGTAGGTTAATTTTAACAGTGAGAGATAGAATATCTACTTATATAATCGGGAGTTCTGGAATTCGGGCACTGTAGCCGAATCCCAGACTCCTTTGCGCGACTGCGAGCAATGACGCGCAGCGTCATTGCGAGCCGCTGCCGCATTACGCATCATCGCTCGCAGTCCCGCCGCACTACCTCACACCGCCGCCATCCTGGCAACCGTCGGCCCCGCAAGCCCGACGCTGCCCGGATGCCGGCGGTGCCTTCCGCCCCTCACCCCTCGCCCCTCTCACCGCTGGCGCCTCGGTGCTGTCCGACTTGCGGTGTAGGGGCTGTGGGCTGTGGGCTGTGGGCTGTGGGCGGGTGACAGCAGCCACTCACATCCTCCTGTTGCCGCCGCCCGCCAATGGGAGTGAGAGGGGCGTGTCAGCCTGCAAATACTGACACGCCCCGGCAGCCAGTCACGTCCTCCTCTCGCCGCTCCCCGGAGTGGCCATACAGCACCCGGTACACGATCCTCCCAGGTACACCCTGCCCCCAGACTGTGCTCACCAGCCTTCAGTCACCGCTCCTCATCCCCTCTAACACACACCGGCTCCCCGCCGCTCCCGGCCCACAGAGGCAAGAGGACGGCACATCCAAAAACCTGTGTATATATATATATATATATATATATATATATATATATATATATATATATATATATATATATATATATATATATATATATATATATATATATACACTGCAGAGTGCCATAACCCCTGTCCTGTGTATATATATATATATATATACACTGCAGAGTGCCATAACCCCTGTCCTGTGTATATATATATATATATACACTGCAGAGTGCCACAACCCCTGTCCTGTATATATATATATATATATATATATATATATATATATTATATATATATATAATATATATATATCTACTTATATAATCGCCAGTTTTGGGATTCGGGCACTGTAGCCCAATCCCAAGATGCTTTGCGGCACTGCGAGCGATGACGCGCAGCGTCATCGCGAGCCGCAGCCGCACCACTGTAAATAAAAAAAAAAAAATTCTCACCTCTCCCCGAGCCCCCGCCGTCTTCCTCCAGCCTCCCGGTGCCTGCAGAGCTCTTCTACACCAGTACAGGACCTGCGGTGATGTCAGAGTCACGTGACACCAGCTTACTCCATGGTAACCGCGGGTCACGTCACTCTGACATCACCGCAGGTCCTGAACTGCTGTACAAGAGCTCTGCAGGCATCGGGAGCCTGCGGGAGCCACCGGGAGCCTGGAGGAAGACG